>JAQJVL010002438.1:0-76925 GCA_035578905.1 Stictocephala bisonia
AATCTATTAAGACACGACATAAATATATTTTTTATTTTCCTCTTTCTATTGATGATACATTACTCTATCTGGTCTGCTCACTATAACTACAGAATCGGTAATTAGGTTATTTTAACAATTTCTCATTTGCAATTCAGTCTAACCTGAAGAACTAAATTAACCACTGTATAAATGTTCAATACTACACTAGCATACTTTATTTTAATTTTAATTAATAGCTTCACTAATACAATTTATTGCACCATAGACAATTATAAATTATAAAACATAATATTTTAAAGGTGAGCATTATAGATATACACACAAGTATTTGATAGATCAAAAATATAATGCTCTATTATAACAATCTTACTATTATACAAAACTCTAAACACGCGTTTGTGTGTGTGTGTGTGTGTGTGTGTGTGTGTGTGTGTGTGTGTGTGTGTGTGTGTGTGTGTGTGTGTGTGTGTGTGTGTCTTACTCAATCACGCAAAAACTACTGAACCCATTTATCTGAAAATTTGCATGGACACTCTTAGGGTCTCTGTTTACACATATGCATATCTTCATTTATAATTCCATTACGAAACCATCCCAGGGGGTTCTAAGAAGTATCAATGCAACCCCTATGGCAATATCAAGTTGACAACTAATTGTTTACAATAGTTTCATTATTCAGCTGTTGGAATAAATAAAAAATGTACTTAGTTCTGAAGTTAATACCGGACCAAATATAACAACCACGGTAACTATAAATACGGTAGGCATCAAGACGAAGCTGCGCATTAGACTGTGACGTCACATGGGAGAAATCACCTGGTTTGATTATTTGATAAAATACTGATAACTAAATCTACCAAACGAAAGGAAGCATTCAGCTAAATAGTAGGCAAGTTATCAGCTGAAATTGTAAACTACGAGAATTAGAACAGTATTTTTGTGTTTGTTGTTATCATCTCGCCCATGTGACGTCATAGGATATGCGCGTATACTTACTGTCTTCTTTCCTACGAGTACCGTGACTACAATGCACTTTTGCTTTATACAGATGCCAGTAGGTAATTTGTTTGTATTACTGAATACAATAAGCACAATATAAACCAACTTAGACCCCTTAAGAAGGACGGGTACTTTTCTAATAAACTATGAAATATTTATTCGAAAAACTAGTTTTCTTTAATTTAATTTAAGTAACTAAATAAGAGTGGTATATAATTGAACTATCAACGTAAAGTTATATGTGCTGAATAAATGTATATTGCCTATTCCAAGAATATGACGTATATCTATGTACTTGTACATCTTGTGCTAGCAAATTACACAAAATAGACAGTGTGAATAATTTGTAATGATACTTTGAAAATATCCACATATTTCAAAGTAAATTAGGTTTGTATACCTAAGTAATAGGTTTATGTATACCTTTGGTTAGGTTATGACATTCTATATGTACAGTATAATAAATTAAACTTCAGATAATTGTAATGTTTCAGATTTTAAAAATATAATACATTTAATAAATGTAATAACGTAATACATACTATTACTTTTGATATTTTAAATATATTAAAAAATATATAACCAAAAGAGTTTTATTGTATTCTTTTACGTAGTGTAGTAAAGTTGTTAAGGAGTGTAAATTAAGTATAAAAGTGTTAACTTTGGAAATTAAGTAATTAAAGAAACAAAGGGGGTGTTCTTATAAATCCTCAATTAATATTCGAGGGCACGAGCCTATAATGGATTCCAGCCCAAGTCCTTGATTGGCTCGTCCTTACAGGTTCACTTTTGAATATCGCTAAGGAGAGGACACACATTTATTTCTTGTTTAAATGATATTATTAGAGGCCAAATACATGCAACATTTAAAAATATTATTTATTTGGTTTTATAATTTGATGTATTTCAAACTATTTGGTGATATACTAATGATATATGTGAATAAAAATTAATTAAATTAATGAAACATTTATTTTTATTTATCTAGTTTATTAATATTGTTGTTTTTGAATTTAGATGTATATTTAGTTTTTTTAAATTTTTAATTGGATTGTATATTTCCTCCTATATAATTACGAAAAGGCTGACTCAATTATTTAGTAAATTTCATGGCAAGAGCAAACTTCAATTTATGTTGATATATTGCAGCTCTAAAATTTCTTAACACATCGTTCAGAATTGTTGAGATAAGCGAACAAAATTAAACAGGAAACTGAAAGTTAACATTGAGGAAACTCAATTAAACATAAATATGAGTAGTGTAGAAATGGGGTTTGAAGCACAACCTTGAACTTTGGACTGTTGTCCACGTGATCACCACGTGCTCACCACGTGATCACCACATGTTGACCTTAAGGTCAAGTTTACTATTGTTTACTACTGTTATCAGCCACGTAGTGACCTTGAGGTCAAGTTTACTATTGTTTACTACTGTTATCAGCCACGTGGTGACCTTGAAGGTCAAGTTTATTACGAGCACGTGGACCCCCCGCGACGACGTTGTCATAGGTCAGTGTTGTTTTGGTGTGACGTCACGCCGTTTTCGCGCTCTTTCATCTGACGACGTCACGCCGTATTCATTAAATTAATTGTGTATTTATTTAATGCTGTGTGGCAAAAAGTGTCGATGGCCGGTGCCGGGATCGATCTGAGAACCTTCCGTTTCTGAGACGGAGTCGAATCCACTGAGGCACAGTGACACACCCGAGAGGTTAACGTAAGTAGCGGCAGAAGAACGCGTGTGTGTGTGGCTTCGTTCGCTTCGCTCGAGCCACGTTATACTATATGAAATGTATTTTTAATTCGTATTTAATATAGTATTAATGACCATTCAATCCGAAAAAAAATTAGTTTTTCTTTATACTATATAAAATGTACGAATTGTTTTTTCGCAGTGTTACCAACTCGCACGATTAATTGCCAAAAAAATATATGTCAGTGCTGCCAACTCACACGATTTATTACATTATACTATAATAAATACATATATGATTTTTGTTATACTATATTAAATACAAACGCGTTTTTCGGTGTTACAGTAATATTAATTTAAATTCGTTATCCTTTTATATCCTTTTCGATCGACAATAAATACGTTAAAACGGTCGTCAAGTATTAGGCGAGCAAAGACTGGTAGGAGTTATCAATGTTACAGTTGCCACGCGCTGTGCCGCTATCAAATCAGCGTGACCCGGCGACCTCTCCGTAAGATAGTCACGACTGTCTCGCGAACTGATTATGTGACTGCTGCTCATTTCTGCTAGCCTGATACTTTATTTTTCATTACATGTTGTTCGGATTCCATATTTAAGTGGTTTTTATATATATATATATATATATATATATATATATATATATATAGTATATAGAAAATAAAAATCATACTATATTTTATTAAATATTTAATTTAGTATTTAAAAATCTTAAGGTAAAATACTATTCTATAAATTTAAATAGTACTTACATATAGTATGTGATATTCATATAATAATTATTATTTATATTTTCGAAAACTCTATGAAAAAGGACAGGTTGTGCTTGAATTAACTAGTGTATTTTTTCTTGTTACACAGTATACAGTATTAATTTGAATAATAATAGTAATATTTTGTATTTTATATAGTATTAATTTATTCTGCCCGTCTAACAATTAAACCAGAGGGTTTTTGTTTTTTGTTGATGTTGTATAGTTTTTGTTTATAACAGCTGATGTGTGCTACCAGAGAACTCTTTGTATATGAGAAAATTTTCTAAGTCTAATTTTGCTGATGCAATATTTCATCATCTGTACTTTGAGTTTGGATCTTGACCACCACGCGGAATAACACGTGTGCACGTGGTCGGACACATGTTCAATTGACGTCATTTACTGAGTATAAATACACCAAGATTTCAAGCATGCAGCATCTGCAGTTGTTTCAAGCTCTAGAGACCAACGGCCCCAACGTCTATTCCGGAACCTCTAGACTTGAACAACCTGATCATTGGCTGTAGCAGATAGTGAATCTGGTGAGTAAATGATATAGATTTCCCAATTTATTAGCATTATTAGTTATGAACAGTAACTATTTTATACATTCTCTAACATAATTTTCAATTAATATTTTAACAAAATAATCATTATACTCTTAATTAGAACTAATATTTTAAAATTTATTTACAGATATTTCCTTAACCAAATTATTTAACAACACATTTTAATAATACTAATAATGTGTTAGTTTTATAAAATGTTTGGAGAATACAAATTATTTCATTTATGTAAAAAATTATATTTATGATTTTAACATTAATTGCATGACATTATTTCTTAAACCTAATTACAGTTGTGTTTTATTTTTATTTTCAACCATACAACTAATTTTACTAAATTACTTCATACTATATATTCTAGTAAATGATTATAATTTATTTCTTAAATCATCTACCACATTATTCAAATACACGTTTATGAAACAATAGTTTGTGGAATTATAATGTATATTTGATAATGTATTACTTTAAATCGATTGAACTAAAAGATATTGCACACTAACCTTTATTAAATCTTACAAATGTTTAAATAATATTTTATATTGATACCTTGTTACTATTGATTTGGTATATCATAATTGTATATTTGATAATGTTTTATTTTAAATCGATTGAACTAAAATATATTATACACTAATCTTTATTAAATTATTATCGAACTAACTAGAGTTTTACAAAAGTTTAAATAATGTTTATATTAAGACTACAGTTATATATTTGATGCTCTATTAATTTTATTTAATATGTTTTTTAATCTTATTTTCCAGTTTAATTTTCAACACCAGTGATTACATCTATATCTCAATCACGCTGTTTTCAATCTGCTGCTTCCAGTTTACGCTGCTTTCAATCTGCTGCTTCCAGTTTACGCTGCTTTCAATCTGCTGCTTCCAGTTTACGCTGCTTTCAATCTGCTGCTTCCAGTTTAATTTTCAACACCAGTGATTACATCTATATCTCAACCACCTGAGTTTAAAGTAAGTTTAAATTTTAATTTTATTTAAAAAATCATTAATTTATATTTAACAATATGCACTAAAAGATATTGTTGACTAACCTTTTACTAAATCATCGTTAAACAGAGATAACCTATTTCTTATTAATTGTATAAAAAAAAAGTAATGGAATTTGTTTTTAATCTTATTTTTCAGTCTCAAACTTTGTTGCCACTTTACACTCCAGTCCAACCTTCAACACCAAAGTTTCATCTTTCAACTTCATACTTCAACCAGCTGCTTGTACATTTAGTTTAAAGTAAGTAATTAAATTAATAAAATGTCTGTTATATTAGGATATTATAAATTGATTTAAAAAGTCCATGTGATTATGTTATACCTGCTCACGATAAAGTACTTATAAAAACAGATTTAGTAATTACTTTACCTGAGGGTACATATGGAAGAATAGCTCCACGTTCAGGTTTAGCTTGTAAATATTTTATTGACGTAGGTGCAGGTGTTGTAGACTCAGATTACACAGGTAATCTGTGTGTACTTTTATTCAATCATTCATCTGAAGATTTTAAAATAAAACCGGGGGACAGGATAGCACAATTAATATGTGAAAAGATACATATGCCAGAATTAATTGAGTTAAAAGAATTAAACAGTAAAACAGAACGTGGAGATGGAGGTTTTGGATCTACTGGTTCATAGACTTTTTAGTTCATCACTACATACATGGTATTCAAACTATTTATTTATTTTTAGCATGGAACATGCTTTAGTCTTGACCTAACTGCCTGAAAACGTTACGCGGGAGGGTGACGCGGGAAGGTGACGCGTAACCATAAAAACACAATGACATATCAGTGTTGACTTCAATAATGATTTTATTTGCAAGCGTTCATCAAAGTACATCTTTAGTTTCCATGACAACTCTTGTTAAAAATATACAAAATTAAGTCCTAATTAGAGAATCCATTTTGTGTCTATAGGATTAAGATATGTTTATATGTTTTGTAATTCCTTACATGAAATCTAAAATTCGTTGTTTTCGGAGAAATACATTTGCAGAAATTATTAAAAAGGAGCCAGCAAACAGAAAAAGCGCAGCTAAAGCATGTTCCATGTTTCTTGAATTTTAGCCGTAGGCTCTAAGCAAAAAGATCCGGGGGTCCAGGGGGCTTGCCCCCTGGCGAGGCCCGCAGGGCCGAGTTTTTTTTTATTTCTCTTTATAGAAATGGAGAATACTGATCTAGAGACTTTACTATCTACCGATTTGCCATCATTTCCCTCTTCATCTCAGGAAGCGTTGAAACAACCACATTCATCTCCAGCTCTACAAAAAGGAAGACAGAACAAATCTAAAGTCAACAATAAAACAGGGAGTATAAATAAAACACCTGAAATGAAGTATACTCTGAAAGGAGTTGTTGAAATGTTACTATTATTGGGATTGAATTCGGTTACTTTGAGGGAAAAAACCTTTTATTCTATTAGTAAAGACGTTGCCGAATGTATAAATTCGGAATTGACTAACCTATATTTAAATCTTAAATTAGTATCCAACGCAATAGAGTCAGGTGTTGCAATTGCCCAAACCAATGATCTATCCCAACACAAGTTTAGTAGAATTAATGATTTAGAAAGGGAATATGATGAGCTGATTGGTTATGCTGAACATATTCTAGAAGCATACAGTACATATAGGTATAGCATAGATTCTGTTTCAAAATTGCATGATATTGTAAAAAAATTTTTAAATAATCAGAAATCTAATGAGCAATCTCAAACAAAAGTAAACGAAGAGGATGTTTTTAATTTATTAGGACAAGGCTTCGGTAAAAAAACTAAAACCTCTCAGCTCATCAGCCAAATTATCTCAATTAGAAATGAGGAAGTAATGAGAAAGTGTGTCACTCCTGGAGAGGAAGGAAGGTTTTTGGTTAAAATCGAGATTACAGATTGTGATGATTTGAGAGGCGTTAGTCAGGATAGACACTGGACGAAGGTTTGGAAAAAAGCTGTTTTCTTAGTGGATGACGAACAAGACCCCTCTTTCAAGTCATTAAATGAGATATGGACAGATCAAGCAAAGAGAATTTTAAAGATCAAAGATGTAAAGAAAACTGAATACGAGGACAGTGACGATAAACCCTCAAGGAAAAGAGCAAAGTTTTCACGTTAAAGTATGAATACTATTAGTCATTTGTTTTATGTATATATATGAACAACTTCATTTATTCTGAATATTGATTAGAGTAGTTTTTTTCAGATGGACAGCAATAGACCAATTATAAAACGTAAATTGCAGAATGATTTGATGGAAGTAGATGACTTACCCAGTACATCACACGCAACATCACACGCAACACATAATGGTGATGAAGATGATGCTGATGACGATAGTGATGATGAAAATACCAGTTTATACAATTTTAAGAGGAAAAAGGCTCGTTTGGAAACAACATCGATACAGGGTGAGTTTGTTGAAATAGAAAAAGCATTCAGAGGAAATTTAAAAACCTATTTTCTAAAAAATGAATATACATCAGTCAAGGATGTTTGTTTATTATTATCAATGTACAAAGGCCAAATGGCGCAATTAATTCAAAATCAAATTGCAGTTCTGAATGGTATTAAATTCAATATATTAGTTGAAAGCACAAAATAATATTAAACAACAAACCAGAGAAATGCAGGATAGAGCATTTAAAACAAAAAACACAGCTGTTTTTTTCAGATAATGACTTAAATCATATCTTATATGATTTATTTATTAAAATTTTTAAAGAAGAAGCTGAATATGAGGGAAGAGGTAGTGGATGGAGTCTTTTACGTGTCGATGGCACTATGATACGTATAAGCAGGTATCGTCCATTAGGAGGAAGTTCATTTTTGCCCTTACCTCAAAGAATCTTAATGAAAAAAGCTGTTGTGAATACTGAAAATATCGATGTTTACTGTTTTAAATGGGCTATATTATGTCATTTTATTAAAGGTCGAAACAAACACAGAATCGACCATCGGTACGATGCTCTTTGTAACAAATATAATTTTGATGGAATTGATTTCCCAACGCCTTTAAATCAAATAGCTAAATTTGAAAAGAATAATCAACATATTAGTGTAAATGTATATGGGTTAGATGAAAGAGATGAAATATTTCCTTTGAGAATTTGTGATTTTGAAAAACAAACTCATATCGATCTGCTTATGCTATCAAATGATGAAGGCATTAGTCATTACTGCTATATTTCCTATTTCAGTAAATTACTCAGATCTCAAATCACTAAGCATAAAGCAAAAGCAGAATTTTGTAAAAGGTGTTTATCAAAGTTTCAAGATTCAAAAAATAATGAACAACTGATCCAACATAAAACGATGTGTGGTCAGAATAAACCTGTTCGAGCTGAAATGCCTGATGAATATGGAGAACCAGTATTATTAAAATTTAAGAATGTACAAAACATGTTTAAATTACCAGTTGTGATATATGCAGATTTTGAATCCTTACTAAAACCTGTAAATGAACAAAAATCAAAACATACTTTTGTTAATAATATTCATGAACCTATGAGCTTTTGTACGTACGTTGTACATAGTGTAGATTTAGCAGACTGCATACAAAACTGTGTTACCTAGAGATCCATACTTATCTATAGGTCAAGATGCCGCCCAAGTGTTTATGGCTCACATAGTAGATTTAGTAAATACAATAAGCAACGCTATAAAAGACAATGATTTTCCCATGATACCACTTACGTCTGAAGAAGAGAGAAAGGTACAAACAACAAATAACAAGGGAAATGTGTCAGAGATTGTTCACATCCACTATTCTTCGTCATAGAAAACCATTGCCATTTAACAGGCCGATTCAGAGCTGTTCTGTGTAACACATGCAATCTTAGAAGACGGGAACAAACTAATATTCCAGTATTTATTCATGGCAGTGCGAACTATGACTCTCATTTCATTGTAAGACAACTCGGTTTTGATCAAAGACGTATTAGTGTTATTCCAAATTCTACGGAAAAATATATAACATTTGGTAAACAAACGTCGAGTGGCTTGAACATTCGTTTTATTGATACTTATAAAATAATGAATTCCAATCTGTCTTCACTTGTAAAAAATTTACCAAATGACACATTTAATCACATTCGATTGTTTTTCAATGACTGTGACTTACCATTGGTAACCCGTAAAGGTGTATATCCTTATGAGTATACATCTTCATGGGCGAAATTAGATGAAAATCAGCTACCTCAAAATAAAGATTTTAAAAACACCTTACTAAACAGCGATATCAGTGATGAAGATTATAAACACGCACTCGATGTTTGGAACCCATTTCAATGTAAGGACTCTAGGTGAATACAGTGACTTATATTTGCAAACTTGACGTTTTACTATTTTGCGATGTGTTTGACAAATTTTAGAGATTTTGTGTCTGAGTAGTTACGAATTGGATTGTGCCCGTTATTTAACATTACCTAGTTTTACATTTGATGCAATGCTTAAGTATACCAATATAGAACTTGAATTATTAAATGATTATGATAAGTATATATTTATAGAAAATGGAATCAGAGTGTGGTATAACTTCATGCATTAAACGTAATGCTACAGCGAACAATCCCCTTACATGGGTGATAGTTATAAAATTGATCAAGAGCATTCTTATCTAATGTATCTTGACTGTAATAATCTATATGGTCTAGCTATGACCGTACCTATACCGTTAGGTAATTTTAAGTGGTACAGAGGTAATCTAGATACATTTAATGTATTGACTGTACCAAATGATTCAAACATTGGTTATATTTTAGAAGTAGATGTAGATTATCCAGTTTCACTTCATGACAAACATAATGATCTCCCTTTCTTACCCGAGAGTGAATGTCCCACCACAATCCAAACAAAAAGAAATTCTTACAACTCTTCATCCTAAATTAAAATATATTTGCCCATTATGTAAATTTGAAACAGGCATTACAACTTGGTCTTGTATTGAAAAAAGATTCATCGTATTCTTCAATTTGAAACAGTCCTGTTGGTTAAAAGGGTATATTGATTTAAACACAGAAAAACGTAAAACTAGCACAAAATGACTTTGAAAAAGATTTTTATAAATTATTGAATAATAGTATGTTTGGTAAGACAATTGATAAACATAAGAAAAACGTATGCATTTAGAATTAGTTTCATCAGAAAGAAGGCTTAACAGACTAATTAACAAACAACAT
The DNA here is from genome assembly GCA_035578905.1 of Stictocephala bisonia. NCBI lineage: Eukaryota > Metazoa > Arthropoda > Insecta > Hemiptera > Membracidae > Stictocephala > Stictocephala bisonia. The sequence goes on from JAQJVL010002438.1 coordinate 10,205, forward strand.
TTTTGGAGCTAGAATTATTTACGATGAATCTTTTAAGCGCTGTTCAGTGCGCTAAGGAAACAATTTACTTTGATAAGCCTATATACGTTGGATTTTCTGTTTTAGAACTAAGTAAAACTGTAATGTATGAATTTCACTATGATATAATGCTGCACTAAATATGGTCTAAAATAAGTACTCTCTATATGGATACTGATGCATTTTTTTACCAAATCTACACTGATGATTTTTATCAAGATTTATAAAAAATGACTCAGAGTTTATGAAGTATTTCGATATTTCTGATTACCTACTGATCATATGTGTTATAGCCCTGTTAAATAAAAAGGTGTTGGGGAAAATTTAAAGATGAGTTGTAATTAGCATAGTCATTGTTGAATTTTATAGGTTTAAGACCAAAATTGTATGTTTTAAAAACATAGCACACCTTAAGCAAGAGTATTGAGGGTTAAAAAAGAACCAACGGTACAGAAAAAAGCTAAAGGCATTACTAAAAGTGTTGTTAGTATGATATTTTATTTTCAGATTACAAAAAACTGTTTGCTTAATGATATAACTATTAGAAAAAAGATTAAACTTTTTAGATCAAAAAACACATGTAATTGAAACCCATAACATTGTAACAAAAATTGCACTCAGCAATAAAGATGATAAGCGAGTCATTCTTAAAAATGGTAGTTGATACTCTTGCTTATGGACACTATAAATGTAATACAATTGATGACAGTGATGATGATGATAGTAATAGTGATGATGATGATTATTAATATTATATGTTGTATAAATAAAGTTTGTAAATATTGTTATGATAAAACTAAATGTTAACTACATTGATTTTACTTGTTTGTAATTACCATTATGACTGTTACAATAAAATCATTTATATACCTGATATGATTTCATTATTATATCTAACCTCGTTGTTACCTTTAGACATGAGTACATAATAAAAATAAGCGTTATGTATTAATGAATTTATTTTTAAATAATCTTTTTTACAATGCCAGACAATGGTGTATATTGGATTAACGCATCATGAATGATTTAGGACAATACGCCGTTGTATCCTTTGGTATATCGGCAGTTGTTTGAATCTCGATGCGAACATCCCAATGATCCAGTCTTTAAAAGTCTCAACTTGTTTTGAACAATCAATTACTATTAAGGTTGTCTTCTCTTGAAAAGTCATTATATCCAAACAAGGTTGATCATCCACCCACCTATGTAATATGATGATTGAAATCTTGATTACAATATCATATAAAATATGATTTATTTCCATTTAAATTATCATATGGATAGTACTTGCTGTTCAAATACAGTTTTATATTATCCCAAATTACAAAATCAAAATGCGAAGCATTCTTATTTGCTTTGTCTTTACGAATCAGTTTGAAAACCCAATTATTAATATCTTGGCTTCTCCATCATGGATGATGTTTGACTGTCCAAGTAAAAACTTTGTAATTGGTAATGATGGGTACTCATGTAACTGCCCATCTTCTGAATGGTATAGATATGGGCTGATTCTCTTTCAGTCAAACGTAGAAGAAATAATTACACTTCATCATCAACTCGAACATACGGCATTTTCCAAACAACTTTATTAAGTTGAATTTGAAAGTCAAATACAGATGTAGCCTGGTTGAAGCACAACATTTTTATCATTAGACGAACGTAACAGGACTAGTTCTTGTTTTACATTCAGTAAAATATGATTATAATCTCGGCAAAACGAGTAGTAATTTAAGTGGAACACAAAACGAAAATGATGTTCTATCAATCATCACACTCATGGTTTCGTTTTGCCCAACATTACGTTCTGCCATCCAGTACTTGTCTCCTGGTCTAGAGGTAAGTAAATCTTTATTGTTGTAGAAATACCTACGTTTTTTCACTCTATCAATTTCAGTTCCACACAGTTCGTATCTGATTTCACTCGAACAGAAATGCCATAGGCATTACTTACTAATTGAGTTGTGGTGTTCATCACTTTGAGGTGTACCCTGTCTTGACTAGTTTACCTTCCAAAAGTAGGTAGCTTTTTACTAGGCAATGTGTAAACATCTTGCTGTATGAAACAGGGTATTCCGCATCTCATCACTTGTTTTATAAGAATTTGACGTATACGGATTATGAGAATGCCATTCAATATCAACGATAGAACTATCGAAGCTAGGATTTGTTCCTATATCTAAAATATTATTCATCCTTTACTCTTGAAAGAGGACACTTTTGTACGTAGGTATATTTTGTTCCGTAATGTTAACTGCTTAACGACTTGTTCACGACTGTCACTAGATTCTCTTTTTGCGTTCAATGTTTTTTTTTCTCTTTATTCGATACAGTAGCGGCGGGAAAATACTAAACCCATTATTTTCTTCTCGGTCTAATATCTACTCTTATATTGATTTTTCTTCTCTAAAATTAATAAAATTACCAAATCGATCTTCTAAATTAATATAAAATTCGTTCAAACTCAATTGCTTGTTTATTGGCAGATATTTAACTGTATTTGGGATTTCTACAATTTTAAATCCCGGCGCTACAGTTGGATAGAATTCGTGTAGTAAGTGACCTTCAATCCCGTCTCTATAAGACCCTTGGACTAAATTACATGTGATTCGTATGATGTCTACTTTATTAATGGACACTTTGATTAGGCGACTTGTGCACTTTATTCGCTTCTAATTTCACACCCTTTTCAAATCCTAATAAGGACGCAATGGTGTTCTCTTTGGTGAAATCGATCTCTAGTGAACAACTTAAGTGACTTTTTAGTGTATTGTTGTTTGCCTCGAGTTTTAAAAATGCGTTGTAGGAGACTTTACCTTTAATTCCCTCAATCACAAAATTATTTATTATCAATCTATTTCATAAGCGCCGGTAGCTATACTTATTTCTATATCTCTGCCGATGTACAAGTTTATTATTTATATTTCTCATCAATTTTAGGAATTGAATGTAAGTCATGAGGTCCATAAAACCCATCTCCCATTCGTCTGACGATGAAAGATCCATAGCTGGAAAAAGTGTACACTTGAGGCTTGAACTTCTACCTGTAATACAAATCATCTCGTCTTGCGAAGGAAAGTCTAAACACAAATGACCACAATTTACAGTATTAAATTCTTGTTTAGGAAAGTAATTATATCTAATCACCACTCGATATGGTCCGCTGTTAAAATACCACTGAAGTTTTAACGGTAGAGGTCTCAGATTACCGAAACTATCAAAATATTCAATGTCAAAATCACGCTTATAGTAACATACCCAATGCGTACCCCATCCTGTAATACTGTCTAGATTTACAACACCAGATTCCCTTTTCGTTAATACTTGATGGAAGTAAATCTCTCATAAATACACCTCTGAAATACGGTATTTTCAATAGTTTCGCATATTTGATTATATCTTTATTTGTTAGCGGAACATTTGGTATAGTGTCTATGAGTGGTGATGAGTATATTAGTTTTTTTAACTGATCCATATCCTCTGTATGGTTTTTACGTACAAACCTTTACCCTTCTTTTTGTTTATTGACTGTCTTTTTTTTATTTTTCTATTGTTAGGTTGTTGTTTCCTTCGTGGCTTTGTACTCTTACGTCGACGTTTTCTGTTATCACAGCCACTACCTAATTTACTTTTAGCTTTCATTACGTTTGTAACTAACCAAGCAGCCGCCTTTTCACCTAAACTAGAATCTGATGACCTCACTCTTTCCCAAGCTCGTTCGGCCAATATTCTATCAGCTACTGATCTTCGCTCACTGTCCTTATACTTATCGTATGCGATGTCGTGATCTTTACAAGCTGAATCTAATTTATTAATTCCTCTATCACCTCTGGCTAATCTCTGTTTTACGTTAGTACCAGGACCACACCACTGATAACCTGGTAAATGTAGTTCTGTGGGTAATATATCTATAGCTCTATTAATGACACTACCAGCCACACGCCCTAATGTACTTATCAGTCCTGCGCCACGATAAGAACTAACACGTCTGTTCATCGTGTACGTCAGTTTTATAGTGTCAGTATAATCATGAGCGTCGATAAGTTTGGACGTCAAAATGTTAGTAGCAGTAACAAAGGTCTTAGAGGACCTAAAGGAATCGGGTTTGAATTTAACTAAGGAAGGTGATTATGACATTCGTCGCAAAAGGTTGCGTAATGTAATGGAACCCGAAGATGATGGAGACGCTGTAAATTTAAAACGACATAAATCGTCATTTAATAAATGTTTAAAACTAAATGATGATAAAAAGTACGATGCTAAAGGATCAACAGTTTGTCATGTAGGTGATCCGACTAATCCGACCGATGCTGTGAACTATAAGTTTATCAAAGACCGCTGTGTAACATTTGATAATACAGAAATTAATGCAAAAAATCATACAATTAGCAATGTGTCAGATCCGAAAAAATATCGAGACGCTGCAAATAAATTGTATGTAGACACAATGTGTCCACCCATGACTGAACTTATTGGAATTTTAAAAACAAGCGATTGGTAAATGTTTAGTGATCCAATAAACATGAACGATGTTATCAATTTAAAGTACTTCTTCAGTAAAACACTCAAGTCCGATTCGACTTCTTGGGACTTTGTAAATAAAAGACTAACTAATGTGGCCGACCCTACTCATATGCAAAATGGTGTTACGCTAAACTATTTGGTTAGATCAATTAGTAATATTTTATATGAACTATACAGATTATTGGCTCCAAGTGGTGACCCAATCAGAACATTAAAGAAAGAAGACTGGATAGACATGACAATTGTCAAACCATTTTTCATAGATCCAAAAACAAAAATTGCTAGAAATAACTAAACTGTAAGTAGTTGGTGAAAATAAAATTATACAATAAAAATGGAATATTATTTTTATTTATTACCTCAATCTACAATACTTTTACCAGTTAATTTAATACATTTCTCATCTAATTCCTTTAATTCTTCAATTATAGAGTTTATTTCATTCTGATGTCCAGTGTGACCAATATCTTCCGAAGCATTCAAAATCCTCAAGCGGTCGACCAGTTCGTTGGGATCATCGTAATATATGAAGTTTGGTTTGGCGTCAGTCATGACAATGCCACTTCCACTCACGGTTTGTCGCACCAAATCTGATTATGTGCTCATTTCATTTGTTAATTCATTTTCTCGTGTAGCAATTAAAGATATGATGTTTTTATACTTATTCCCCCTGTTAGACTTCACTTTCCGTCTAGGTGAATAGTTTATCTTGTGAGCATTGGTATCTCTGAGAATCATAGCGTAACTATCGAGATCTTCTTCACTGTACACATAAGGATTAGATATATTTATAAATAAAAGTTTGTATAAACCACGTGTACCTTCATATCTTTTACCATTTATTATAAAATCATCTATATCGATTTCTAATGGCTTATCACCAATCATCCATTGATCGCCTTCGACTCTTTATACCATAATTATGATCTACTTCTTTACCACCTTTAAGTAATTTTAAAAAGTACTCTTTCGCTAGTCTTCCCTTAAACTCACGTAGTACGTATTCCCTAGCTAAATTTTTTCCTTGAGGCGTATTCAATAGGTCTTTACCCGATACCACAGCCGAAGAAACGTACGTTTCTTCAACCATCATATCTTCTTCCTCATGTTGTGGACTTGAATCCGGTTCCATAATGTCATTATCATTATCAGCATTTTCACCATCTTGTTGATCCATGTTGAAACCGGGTATAGCGAAGCGTTTTGAAGTCGGAAGCGTATCTTCTGTATTTTCCTCATGCAGACGTTGTTTTCTTTTCACTCCTTGTCGAGGTGCACGTATGTAACGTTTTACAGGCGTTTCAAAATCCTCTAACTGACCTTTTCTTTTAAGTTTATTGATTCCTTGTTCTGTTATTTCTTCTTTAACTTGTTGTTGCTGTTGTAACTTTTCTCCTTCTTCCACAATCTTTTTAAGTGGCTCAGCATTGGGCTTTAGCTGTTTTTCCCACATCTCTTCACTATCCAACATATCCCTCTTCATAGATCTATGTTTTCGCTTAATATTTTTCCTTATTTGAGTAATTTCCTTTATAACCTTCTCTTTACTTTTATCGGCTAGAACCTCGTCAATAGAAAATGTAGAAGAGGAGGACATTATGTGTCTAACTCGGATGATGAGTACAATATAAATGATTGAAAGCAAAAATACGAGACGTTAAATTACCCCCACTACCACATTTATAATTTTACAAAAATATTAAATCCTCTACGATACCGACCTTTGTTTATATCACTATCCTTGTCTATTACAACAAATCCATTTTTTGACATATCCCAAATCTTTGAACACATATGCTTGAACTGACTAAAACTCATATCAGGACTGACATGGTCTTGATAAATGTGATTCAAATTGCGATCATCTTGTTTAAATATAACTAAAAGATTCACATTGTCTCTAACCAACTGTTTGGGTATAAAACTGTAAGTTTGACACACGTAAAAAGTGTCAATATTGTTATGACGTCCCATCGAAAAATAGTTTTTAATATTATTCTGTTTGCCACAAGCGATATCATCAAATATCATTACAGAATTTGCCTCAATATCACTTGGATGAGGTACTTCATCGTTGTCTGAATAAGGATGATATCCTATTCCATCTAAATTTGACAGAACGCACTCGAGGAATGTATACTTCTTTTGATACAGTGATTTTGAAAAAATGTATACATTGTTAAAAAACAAACCCTTAGGTGAGAATAATAAGTTTAAAAGTAAATTAGTTTTCCCACAATTTGATGGACCCACTATTAAACATCTGATTGTGTTTGTTAATAAATGTCCATGTCTTTTCATAATCTTCTCTGTCTTCTTATCAACTAACATGTCTAAATTAACGATTGGCAGTGTTACAGACTGTTTAAGAAACTTCATTACTATCGTAAATCCTTTTTATCAATCCAGGAGTCATGTGATTTATCAAAACCCAGCCAACGCACTAATAATCTATCGCCTTTACTCTTAATAATTTTTTCAATCAAGTAAGTATCACCAAAACGTGTTTTACTTAACTCTTCTTGATAAAATCCACCTTTTATTACATCACCTTTGTCGTCTTTTAGTACGTATGTAACTGGTCTAGTTGGCTGTATTTTCCATACTGTGTAAATCTCATTACTCCACCTAGGCCAATAACCTTTATTGAATTGTTTAGTTAATCTACTTATTCTAACTCGATCACCAGTATCAAATTTAGAATGACTATTGTATTTCTTTCTATTATTAACTATGTGTAATAATATTTCTTGTTCATTTTCCAATATTAACCTGAACAGGCTTAACACCAATAGTTCGATGAATGGTATTATTATAGGTTTTCAATAATTTTGGCAGTAACTCTAACCACTTGTAATTACCCCTGCTGACTAAAGTGTCTCCACATGTTACTTTTCAAAGTACGATTGAATCTTTCAACAATTGAAGCTTTTTTATCAGAAAAAGTAAAATAATGATTGATATTATATTTATTTAACAAGAACTTAACCTTAGAATTAAACCATTCTGTACCTTGATCTGTTTGTAAATTTTTCATAGAATTTCTATTCAATATGGGTTCAAGTGCAATTACTATATCATTAGCACTTTTTGACTTTATTGGTATTGCAAAAGCAAATTTACTAAAACAATTAATTACAGTCATAATATATTTAAAACTTTTGTTAGATTTTGAAAAAGGAATCATTTCGACTAAATCTGCTTGATATAAGTCGTTGATTCCTTTAAGTTCTACATGACGTGTAGGATAGTGACGTCATGCTTGTCTATGTAATTTTTTTGCAATACCTGCTCGTACATTGTTCATTGTTACCAGGTGAATAGGTGGTAGCAAAATGAAACAAATGTTAAGATACAAACATTATATATATATATATATATATATATATATATATATTTACATTTTAATGAGTTCACAAAAAGGTGATGCTTTAAATGTTCTTCTTTCGGTTTATCCTCCGGAGTCCAATCTTCTAGAACGACACCGCATTCAATACATTTGACAGCGTCTCCATCATCAGTATAGTAGAAGCCTGCATCTATCATATCTTGAATGTTAGGGATACATCTTAGGCCATCTGAAGTATGTTAGCGACATAAGGTACTCGGTGTTCTTAACAGATTTTTTATATCTACTATAGTTACAAAAGTCTCCAGACATATTTTTAGACATTGAACAGTCAGGATTTTCTAGCTTATGTAAAAAGTTTATGTGTTCTATAGTTAACTTGACATCACCAGATTGCCAACCACAACCACAACATACAATTTTATCAAAAAGTTTAGTACAGTAGAATCCAGATTTGATCAAGTCTTTCTTTGTACAATTAAAAATAGAACAACATACCTCGTCTTCACTATTACTATCACCACTACTACTATTAGCACAACAACAAGTAAGACTCATGCCAACTGTTCAACTCAATGGTCAAGACCGTAATAATCAGTTTAATTTAGACTGTGGCTGTGGTGGGGGTGTACAAAAATAACAATTCTTCCTTTTCGGGTTAGGTCCATCAAATGTATCTTGAAAAGGTTTAAGCCCAAAATGGAAATGATCCGTACATCTTAAATTTTTCAATATATCTGGATCATTCCTAAAACTGACGGGAAGTCTATCATATATCAATTCTAAATCTTCGGTATGATTAATTATAAAACTTTTCGGTAAATATTTTATCAATTCAGGTTGTAAATTTTTATATCCTCTACGATAGCATTCTCCAATAGCGAGATTTACAGTTTTTAGCCTATCCTCAACTAATTTCTCAAGTTTAATCCATTGAAGTAGTAAATGAACATTAATATATGCACAGTTTAAAGGATCATAATTGAAGGTACATTTCTTCATAGCACTAGTTTGAGTTTGATTTCTAATAACACTTAAACTAGGACATCCTAAATCTTCTAAATTAATTACATTAACTTTAAACTCTGACAAAATGTCAGTTACAAATTGTTTCTTCTCATATCCTTTAACATACACATTACCAGAAATATTACAACCTTTAAGTACATCTTTTAGTTGATTATATTCTCTAAACCCAGAACCCCAATAGAGTCCATGGAAGTACTTCTCCAACCACACAACTTGCTTTTGAACATTTTCTTGTAACTTGTTAAAGTGACAAGGTGGTTGAAACAGTTGTAGTTCATAGACTTGCTCATCGGTGGATATGACAGCCAACTCCTTTACAATAAACTTGTTGTCTTGGTTTTTAAATCCTTGAAAATCCAAAATGAACTCCATATCTGTACGAAAACAGATTAAAATTAGAATATTGATAATTAAATCTTTTTTTAAAATTCTTCGTCAATTGCTAAAAAAGCATTTCTTGAATTCGGTCCAACCATCAAAATCTAATTGAATAAATTGAGTACCTAATGTGTAAGTATAAAAGTTTTACTATATTTATAATTCATATTTACCTTTATAATGCTGAGTCACTATTGATAACCTTGAGGATGAGGTTAATACTAATCATGATGATGCGTTGCTCCTTCTATTTATAGTCGTTATTAGTGACGTAAATCGATGATTCATCAGTTCAAAGGTTGTAATGATGTAATCTAGGTAAAGGTTACTTTTTTAACATGGGGTGAAAAAATAAACTAAGTCGCAAATTATAATCTAATTATTATTTATTATAATTTTTTATGATTAGATGTTGACTTATATACACTGCAAGCTGCATTTTCAGTTTTCATATAAGAAGTTTCAATTTTTCATTAGCACGAAACATATCAATAAGCCGTCTAGTATCAGGTCTTCGATCCTCTTCGGGTAAATTATAAACTTTTACAGTATCAGAAAATTGAACTTTCTTCATTGTTTCAAAAGTTGCAGTCTGTATCCTAGGTTAAACGAATAATAATTTATCACTATAGTATTTCATAAAAGTATCCTTCCATGAAATAAATGGTAGAAATGCTTCTTTATTAACACTTTCCTTCTTACAATATAAAAACCAAAAATATTCGCACTCAATACAACTGACAGTCTCCAAAGGAAGATTGAATAACAACTCTAATTTAAGATTGAATGGAAGCTTTATCTTTAGCCTTACTGTTGAATCTAGAATTAAACTCGTTATTTATCGCTGGCAAGCACATTATCAATTGTAACCATTGGTCCGAATCCAATTTTATTACTTCACGTTCACTTTGTATCATAACATATGTCTTATCAGAATTGTTTCTGACTAAAGCACGTAATTTATTTCCTATTATTGTAAATAAAGTTTCGTATTGAAGATTTCCATCATCATCATGTGAATAGATCTTGTGAGTTTCCATGTTGTCGTGACGGTTTCTAAGATAAGACTGAGATCACTTTTATACTGAATTATTGTCTGTTACAATTAAGTAGAATATTGATACTTAAATCGTTTCCAAAATTCTTCATCAATTGCGTTAAATCCTTTTTTGAATTCTGTCCAATCATCATAATTAAAATGAACAAAACTATCAGGTTTATTATCACTATTCTTTTTTACAATAAAAATATTTGTATTTGTTTGCCAATTACTGAGTATTACTTTTAAATTATTAGTTAATATCAAAGTCTTACTATAAGCATACTCCATACCTGCTGAACACCTTAACGGTCAAAGTCAATTAAAGAACTGATCCGTTATACACAACCCAATTACTATTTATACTTTTTTTTGAAGTCTGACAACTGTAGCATATCTTTAAGTATCTCCCGCCAAACGTCTTGACCAATATTCTAATAATTCAGACGTTCTGTTTCTTGTTCTTGGCAATGTTGTTGATGATACTTTTGGATCTTGCACATGTTCACCTCCATGTCCGACATGAGTTTGATTCCTATACCATCTAGTGTCACCAGTTGTCCACGTACTAGAAGAAATAAATTTGCTTTGTTCAGGTTTTCTTCCTTCTCTAAATATTCTCTCGTAATATGTTTGATAAGCTGTTATTGTTGGATCGGTTATCGGACGTCGACTATTGTTTTGATCTTGATTTGATTGACCCTGAGCAGGAGCACGGTATGCCATGGTCAAAGTATAACAAACGACTAACAACTCGGTCTGAGCAAAGCTATAACAGAAAAATCATATACGTATTTAATATAGTATAATGCAACGCCTGACACTAGGGTCAAGCGATGTCCTTGCTCAGAATCTTTGAACTTGTGATTCTTCAACCCCTTTAAGCTCGGCCATTAGTCTGTTGTAGAGTTCTTCCCCACACTCTTTAGGACCGATGCTTTCAAACAATTTAATAAATGAGTATTCGTAATTTCTAACTTTGTTGCAAACGCTACAATCAGAACCACAAGCAGCTGTCTCTGTACGGTATCTCTTAAATTTTATATTTTCTACGTCCTCGACCAGTTCAGCCATACTTTGAAGTTTTTCTTCAGCTTCTGGACTCCAGCTAGGTTTTGCAAATCTCAGCTCAAACATGACCACCAGCAAGTTTGCACACATTGTATCTGTGGGTGATAGTGTATGAACAATACCTTTATATAACCCTGTATTGAAAAAGTGGTGGGGGATAGTAATAGAATACTATATTAAATACAAATTATTGCGCCAATGGTCGAGTTCAGAGATCTTGCCAAGTTCTTTTCTCCTAATACTTAAGGACCAGTTTTAACGTATGTATTAACGCGTTTGTATTTAATATAATATAATTTAATAATCGTATATGTATTTATTATAGTATAATGTAATAAATCGTGTGAGTTGGCAGCACTGACATATATTTTTTGGCAATTAATCGTGCGAGTTGGTAACACTGCGAAATAACAATTCGTACATTTTATATAGTATAAAGAGAAACTGATTTTTTTTTCGGATTGAATGGTCATTAATACTATATTAAATACGAATTAAAAATACATTTCATATAGTATAAGTGGCTCGAGTGAAGTGAACGAAGTCACACACACACACGTTCTTCTGCCGCTACTTACGTTAACCTCTCGGGTGTGTCACTGTGCCTCAGTGGATTCAACTCCGTCTCAGAAACGGAAGGTTCTCAGATCGATCCCGGCACCGGCCATCGACACTTTTTGCCACACAGCATTAAATAAATACAATTAATTTAATAAATACGGCGTGACGTCGTCAGATGAAAGAGCGCGAAAACGGCGTGACGTCACACCAAAACAACACTGACCTACGACAACGTCGTCGCGGGGGGTCCACGTGCTCGTAGTAAACTTGACCTTCAAGGTGACCACGTGGCTGATAATAATAGTAAACAATAGTAAACTTGACCTCAAGGTCAACACGTGGTGATCACGTCACGTGATCACGTGGTGAGCACGTGGTGATCACGTGGTGATCACGTGGACAACAGTCCAAAGTTCAAGGTTGTGCTTCAAACCCCATTTCTACACTACTAATATGGTTGTACTTCACATTTACCCTAATCAGCTCTTATAGACATGACGGCCATGGTCTAACTCTGGAAGCTGTCAATTAAATGTTAAAATGTTTCTCTTACTGATCATCTTAAAATAAGTTTGGTTGAAATCTACAATTAAGAAAAAAAATCAGTTGTTTTGGATCAATCGTTAAATTTAATGGTCTATGTTTCAGACCTTTAAATATGTAGAAACTTTCTATTCCTAATTTTTTTATTTTCAATGATAAGAATCAAATCACTGGAATATTGTATGAGGGGTTATTTATTCAATAAAAAGTTAGATGTACAATGTTTTTGGTAAGACTATTAAACAAACACTCGATACCTTGCTTTTTATGTCTCTATTTTTCGAATAAAAGCTTATAATTTTTTTTTGTCTGGGTAGTTTTATGTTCAAACAAAAAAAGAAATGTCCCTCGAATTTAATATATTCTTGGATATTACCTTAGTGGGTCAAGGTCGTATTTATACTATCAAACGTTTTAAACAATATATTTAATGTTATCCCGACCACCAAATTAAATTAAATTATTTTTTAAATATAACAGTTATATTCTGGAATGTATGATTATTCTTTTCATATGAATTCATGCAAGTTAAAAAAAATCTGAATCAAGATAACTCTATACGGTCATCTAGTTAAATTTACATTTTAACAGATTTTTCGCTTAATTAAAGTTACATTAAAAATATATTAGTAAGTATTTGTATTATTATTCAATGAGATTTTTAAATTGAAAAAGATGAACCTTTTATTTCAGTAATTAAAAATGTTAGCTACTCAAAACATTTATAAATAAATATATTAAAATTAATAATAATTATATACTATAGGTATTAAAAACATGATTAACATTATTATGATTTAACTAACTATTATCAAAGTAAGTTAAATTACAACGGAATATTAAAATTGCAGCGTACTTGCGTTAAAATTGTATATTTAATGTTGGAAATATGAACTTTATAAATTGTTTAAAATATAAACAATACATTTAGTTTTAAGTAAACCTTTTACCCAGCAATCACTAGGCGATATAAGTTGATTGTTTGTAAATTAAAATATTTACGAGTATTATTACATTAATTAACTACTGAGAATAGCTACAAAATCACTCTTACACGTTAAGAGCATTGAATCTTCAGATCAAGTAAATGTTTCATGATAATTTTAAATGCAAAAATTTAAATTGTTGAAGCATTTGTCATTATAATTTATGAGCTACTTAATTATTGAGTGTTAACCACCGTTACCAAACTAATACGAGTTTAGTTCAGTAAGCTAATAGCTGTCTCACATTAAATACCTTATGAGAGATTATAGGAGAAAATACAGGGTGTTCCAAAAAGGTTAGGCTAAGCATTTTCAGATGCTGTGTGTGATATTACAAGCTAAAAATGTGGAGTAATACTTTTTAAATTTCAGATTTGTTTACCAGCTAGACGCAATTTTGTTTTTCATAAAACAATTTCTATAATTTTTGTTATTACTGAGATTTTTACAAAACTTGGTAAATGGGTTTATATTACAATGTAGTATTTGATTGAAATATATTTTTAAATTATCTTGATTATTTTAAAAATTACGAAAATTTTGACAACTATTCATTTTAACAATTATTTAAAAAAATACTGGTTTTATAAAAATTTTGAATGACATAAACAGTTTTCATATAACTTTATATTTCCAATGATACCCTATTTGTAAAATATTGGTTAAGAATTAACAATTTTATGAACTAATCTTCATTCTCATGCAGTTCAAATATTGTCAAACAAGTAGACATTTAGTTAGCATGTGAATTAAGGGCACTATTTTTTAACAATAATAGGAAACTTAAATCATCAGTTGATAAATAAGCGAAATGTTAAATAAGAGTGTAACGAAATGGCATACAACGAATAATTTATCTTAAGAAATAGTATACGTGAGTTCTGCATGAGAACCTGTCCTGCAGCTGAACCTGTAACTGGAAGCCTTATAAGATGATTTAACGCCTTCAATGACATGTGTTAGGCAGTTCCCGTAATACACTTGTTTACCTAAATCACGTCTTTACGCCTTTACTGATATGTAGTAGACAATTCCCATAAATACATCTGTGAACCTAAATCACGACTAAACGCCGCCACTAATTTGTAATAGGCAATTCCCGCAATACACTTATGTAACTAAATCACGTCTATAACGCCGTCACTGATATTGAATTCCCACACACATGTAGTAGTTAAATGACAGTTTAACACCAGTATAACATAGTCGGAAAAACTGTAATAGATGACTTTAATGGCAAACACAATCGATGTAGTAAAAGTGATTAAACACAAGTATAAATTAGCCGAGCCAATTGTAAAGAATGTACTGTATAAGTAGGTTATATTCGTTTGTATTAGTAGTTAACTAGGAGTTTTTTTCCAGTTTGTAAGTCAAAAGTAGTTCAATGCTACCTGAGAAAATAGAATGTATGTACATAACACATGTACGCATGTATACATTCATTCTTTAGCGGTCGTTTAGAGAGTGGTTATAAAACAGTGTAAAAAAGAGATATAGTTGATTATCTTATCTTTATCATGGCACTAGAACTCAATCGAAAAGTTAGTACGACATTAATTTTAAGTTTAAGCAGATTTTTTCTGAACGATTCAGTTATGATAATTTTATTTTGTATTTATTTTTGTTAAGGACTAATTACAACATAGTTTAAGGATATGTTGACCTTTACTGCCTGTGAGTAGGCCATGCATTTAAAGTTTAAAAAAATAAAAATATGTATAGTGTATAGCTTAATAACAATAGAAAAATATATTAATTAATAAATAGTTTGTAGGCATCTTGTTTTTAATACGTAAAATCTGGATATTCATAAAAGTACATAGCTCTGCAACGTTCTACTTCCGAAAATAGTTTCACAAATAGTTACATGTAGAGGAAACAAACCACAAGAAAAAGAACACGTGAGGAGATTCTCACGAGGCTGAACTTGTCGAGCTCCTTTCTGTGTTTTATGTATTCAAATTGTTGAAAGAAACAGAATTCGTACTATCTAAAATGTGATGATAAAACCTTCAATTTTATATTTTAACCGTAATCATTTTACGATTAAACTTTCATTTATAGTATAGAAGTATAGTATAGAAGAACACGAAATTTACTAAGGAATTGTTTTGTATTATTAAAATTGGCCTTGTTACATTGGGTACAGTTTTTCAGCCGCAAAGTATATTGAAATATATTACTACTTTTTCATGGAAATGTACGTCGATCAATTATTTACTAACATCACTGACTATAAATATGATGACTGACTGCTCACATGACTCTTGTTAAGCCGGTTTTTCTGTTCGATTAAATTAGTTTATGTTCGGTTGTTACGGGTAGCTTCATCGGTTGCACTCACTGAAGTGACTAATAGCTTATCTATTAGTACGCCAAACAGTCGCCAGAGTGCTTGACTCAACTAAACAGTAATGGTAATGGGAGTTATTAGGCGATTGTGATCATTATTACATTTAACACTTTGAGTGTGTCTGAGACGTAACTAACCAAATTAAATGACTACCATTGCTCAGATGTTCGTATTATGATCTAAGCTATAATATAACTCGGAAAACTGGAACTGGGATTACACATTTTGATTACACTATGCATGGTATTAAATTAACCAGAAAAATATCTTTTAAGGACCTAGGCGTTATTTTTGTCTCAAGACTATCGTGTGCAGATCACAAGTTGGCCACCAGTGGGGCAGTTTTTTTCAGTATTAGGTTTCATTCAAAGATCAAGTAGTTTTTTAAACAATTAATTTTAACGCAATTACATTAATTTATTGCTCTCGCTTACGTTCGCGCCTGGAATATGCATCTGTTGTATGGTGTCCTCATCATATATATTAATTGGATATAATGGAAACAATCCAAGAGAAATTTTTAAAATTATTATTTTACAAAATATTTGGTTTTTATACTTACGCTGTACCTTACTCCGAACTATTAGACATGTTTAATATGACAAAACTTACGGACAGACGCAAAATTAATTGTTTATCTTATCTTCTTAAGGTGGTGAGAGAGCCCTAGACAATAGTGACTTGTTGGCTCAACTTGATTTCTGTGTCTCTTGACCGAATTAACGTAATTCTCTTGTTTTTACTCCTCGCTTTTCTCGCACCAATCTTGGTTATCACTCGACTCTCAATACAATGTGTCGGCTGTGCAACACATATAAAATAGATTTATCTTTACTTAATATAATTTTTACATATCATTTTTACTTAATTGAAATGTTTAAGAATAGCCGTAGGCCTAACTAATTAACATTTTCCTCAATCACTAATGTCTTTATTTTGTTGTTGTTTTTTGTTCAAATATTTATTTACACGTTGTTATTGTAAAATGTTTGGATATTTACTTTTGTTGCTTTTGTTATTACATTTTTCTGTAAATATAGTTCCTTGTTTCATTTGCTTATTTGTGCATAAATGCTATTTGTTTGTTATAATAATATATTTATTTAAGTTATGTCTTTTTTGCTAAGCATTTTTTTAATATTTATCGGTTTGTTTCTGCTTTGAGAAATCTGTTGGAAGAAGTGAATATTAGAGTTGTTTATTTTTTTTTAGAACTGAAACAAACAGTGTTATATGGTGCATCTGACAAACACAATCTTGCTATTCCTATTTTTCTTGTTCATTTTCTCATTAGTGCTATAATGTAATAGGCATTAGCTGATTTGTAGCCCTTAAACAAAATAAAATAGATAAATAAATAATATAACTTCTATTTATTTTAAGCTTATTGTGTATAGTATTAAAATAAAACATATATTTCTTAGATACAACATTTTAAAAATCACGAAAAATAATATAATTAATAAGGTGTGTGAATTCTACACTACAGTTCGTGCATATGCTATTTTTTCTTTTAAATTTACTTCTAATATTATTTTTTTTTAACTCCGATGTACATTATACATATGAATACGCATTTTAAGTATGAGAGAATTATAATTTGTAGCTGGTAACAATGAGGACTGCAACTTTTCATTGGATAGACGAAGCCAGTTCACGGAAATCACGTTGATACTCCAAAGGATTTATACAGTAACGATAGGTTTATGCCCACTACAATGTAAGTTGTTCTAAAGAAAAGTAAACCCAATTCAGTAAAGGTTTTATTCTATTTCAAACTTACTCTATAAAAAGAAGGTGTGCTTAAAGTATATAAAATAAAATCCAGGCTTATAAGCAATTGTGGATCTGTCTAGTTAAAGTCATTTTCCTGAATAAAAACTGTACTTTGTGAACTTAATTTATATTTAAAGGTGACTTTCATTCGATTAGTAAATATGACTCAGGTTGCAGCACCATTTTTACACTGAAGTGAACTTTATGAAACGTAGTGATGATCAATACAACCCTCATACCCTTTGAAACTTAAAAGCATAACACTTGTATTTTTAGCGTGAAATAAGTGTTTAGATATACTTTGAAAACCTAAATTATAGAGTTTAAGTCTTTAGACTCTCTATTTGTTACGTAATAGTTGTGAATTACGATAAAAAATTAGAAAAATTTAGCTAATATCTTTGTTGTATTAACAAAATATTGAAATCGTAAGGTAGTTTGAATTACATTTAATTACGAAACATGTATTTTATTTTTTTTATGTTTTAGTGTATAACGCAATGACAATAGTTTCTCTGTAATAAATATATGTATATGTAAAGACCCACTCCCTGATCACTTTTTCTCAAAAACCTCCGAGGCTGAACTTTTGCAAAAATATTAGTGTTATATGTAGGTGTGCAATAAAAGGGACATTGAAAAATCCTTCGTAGTTTATAAATTAAATGTCAACAACTGTGTTTTCGTATTTTACCATTAGAATTGTCAAAATGAGGACTTAGAGAATTTTCAGCACCATATTTGAGACGGTCTTCAAGTTGACTCCAATGACCTGTTGCTCTATCTCACCTCATTCAACCTTAGGTACAGTAGAACTTTTAATTTGTGCGTGTGACTCGACACTGCTATTTGACGCACTGTGAAAACAGGCCTATATGCTTTTCCTGACTGAAAACAAAACACACTTATAGAAAAAAACATTTTTGCAGGAAAAATTAAAATCTTTTATATTTTTTTGAATACACCATACCTGCTTTAAGGACAAGGACAAGTAGAATAAAAGCCTGCCTTTATGTCTTACTTAATTTTTGTTTGATCGTATTATTTGGAGATTGACAGTGTCTATGACAATTAAATTTGGTACCCCCTTATGGTGCACATGTGCAAATATGGTCGTGTTTATTAAAAGTACCATTTAAGTGATTTTCATTATTCTATGTTTAAGAGCATTTCCACAAATTCTGAAACGACTGTCCCTTTTGGCACCCACCTAAAGTAAGTTTAGGATGGTTTAGAGACTATAAAACGATGGTATCTAGGAGAATGGCTAGAGGCCAATTATTTATAACATGTTAATGTGAAGGGTTAGAGGGAACCACGGGGGAAGATAAGCAAGAGTAGAGAACCACCCGAAGCGATGATTGGGTATTCATTAACAATGGCAAGTTATGGGAAATTTATGTTCTTGAACAAGATTTTAATTTTGTTTAAGATTGTAATTTATATTATATTCCACTTGTTTACTCCTGTATTAAAAGTGTGTTATCTCATGTTATGAGATGTCTCTAATGATTGTTGTAAATTTACCTATATAGTTTTTATATGGAAGATATTTGTTTGTTGCGTTTTACCTTAAATTACGGAACTGAACAACACTATTACAAGCTAAAATAAAAATAATTATAATATGGCACTTTCAATTTCACAGATTCACAATTTTAAATATAACGGAATAAAAAATATGATATTGACATAACTCTTACAAAGAGTAAAATAACAAATTAGTATGACATATACATTCATAGTTATGTTTACTATAATTTAAGTACATACTTTAATTTTGTACAAAATACTATTATAAGTTAGAGCTACACAGCTACAAATGATTAGAAAACTTCTATTAATCTTCATACTCAATACTTTTCAACTATTTTTTACATTTTAACTACTATACAGCTTAATATATATATATATATATATATATATATATATATATATATATATATATATATATATATAGTTTAATATTTCAATATGATACAAACTTTCCTTACATTAATTTTGTCAATATATGAAAGCACATTTATGAAATTTGTATATCAAGAAGTTCACGTACATTTATTGTAATAAGAAAAGTACCCCATTGTTTTCCTCTACAACAAAAGAATATTTATGAATGTAAATTTATATTTGTCAGTTGCTTCAGCAGGATTTTGTTCCTGGAATATGTAAACTGTTAAGTAATTGTCCATTTTTCACTTTAACTTAACACTCTTATCTTTGAGTATATTATGCTCTTTTGTCTTATGTAACATATTGCTGTACTAGGTCTAATGTATAAGGACATTTAATAACGTAATTTCTATTTTTAGGTAACGAAAATTTATATTTCATTCAAATATTTTTATTGGAAAAGATTAATCTACTTTGTTGAGTGTCAGTTTGATAAATGTTTAGTTGACATTTAATATATGTAGCACAATTACATAATTAGGTAAACCTTTCATAATATATTTCAATGTAGATATGGTTTTTAGTTTTATATAACTAATGGTTTATTAAATGTGACGAAATGCCTTTATTTATGTAGGAAAGTTATGAATACTCAGTCCTATCTACTACTTCACCACAAAAGCATTATGAGTAAATATTTTGATGCGATGTACTGTACGATGTAGGTATGATGTATGGTATATTAGGTTGATTAGATTGTGAGCATTGAAGTGTAAATGTGTTGGAAAGTAGAACACGTAGCTATAAAGTTACAGTGTAAAAAAAGAAAGTTGATAACAAAGAGATGTACTAGTCTTTGTCCGAGTTACTTCCTTCCTTCTTGACAAATGTGTTTAGCTGACAAATTATTTTTTCTTTAATATTGGGAGAAAAATAAAAATAACGAATCTTTAACCAGCAAGCAAAAGAATGATAATTCACTCAGTCACAACTCTCCAAAGGCGATTCTCATTATATCTGATCGGCATCAGTCAAAACTCGTTCAAAATGGCATTATAAAATGTAAGCATTATTGGAATCAAAATTACAAAATGAAAGGTCACACTAAAAAAACAAACATGTTTATGTAATAATTGTTGTTAATTGAACTATACATTGAATTTAAATAACAAGTATACAATACAATGTAAAACATATTAATCTAGAAAAATACGAAGGTACTATTATAGAATATAATAATTTTTACTATTGACTGAACTGAAATCAATACCTGTGGTTAGTAATGTAAACTTTCAACGAATGCTATAACATAAACTGGGGAGGCAGGTACACAGCCCGAAATGTGAGATGATGTGCCTCCTTCTGCCACTTAGAACACACTTAAGTGGTGTGATACAATCTCCAACACCTGCAACGGTTCTGACAATAGCACTTTATCACACATTATTGAAGTCAATAATGTTATAATGTATACATTACAAGAACAATTTAAGTACGTATTTGGTACTGTTATTTACTTACAACACTATAAAACGTATAAATACGCTGAATTTCTTATGTTTTCGAAACATTTTAGATTTTTGTTCGAATAAACGTATTTAACTAACTAGGCGTTAATATTTTCAACTTTTGTCATAATTTGATCCAAGATCAATATTGTGATATTTAAATGTTGTGTGTGTTTAAATAGACCATACGATTTTCACAAGTTGTACATGTAGTAAGTAGTAGGTTTCCTTCAACTGAAACTAAACTACCAAAATTTTTTTCTGAATTTAACTTCAAAAATAAAGTAGATTGCCCACCCATACTCGCAAGGTGTTATTGATCTCAACATACACATACGGTTATATTGGCCATAAACTCTTATTTATAACAAAGGAAAAGCAGCTATAACTATTAAGCAACGTTTAAATCAAATTACATAATATTAACTCATGAAAAGCCACCAAACACGATTATTGAAGATTATACTTATTTTGTGGTGTTATGTATATTTAAAAAAATCTTTGGTTTAGGTTATCTACAAATCATCCGTTTGCATGACATTTCTATATTTGTGTGAGAAGGTTTTTCCCCCTATTTGGAACTATAAGCAGTAATATGCGATCTTTTAAGATGTCTATGCAATGCCAATTATTTGTTACGGTAATTTTTCTTTCAGTATGTTTACAACAAGTATTTTTCTTTTCGTTTTTTCCCTTTGGAATAATGATACGGTCAATATAAACGTTCCTAAATTGCTAAGATTTTGAGTAAACGTGACAGTACTTTATAATAGAAACATAAAAGTTAATAAATCCATGCATTACTTTGATGCTTAAAAATCAAGTCGTTTGTAAAATATTTCTTGAATATATGTGTTTTAAACACTTAGAGCCAGTACAATTTTGTCTAAGAAGATTTTCCGAAAATACATAATTTTTACATTATGATTTATGCTATTATTTTTTATGAAATATGAAATACTGTGAGTCTAGGGAGCACATTGACACTGACGGAAAGATAAAACAACATGTTTACTATCTTAAGCCTATCTAGTTGAATTATACATAACATGTAGTATTTTTACTAGAAACCACGATAAAAGAAAAACCTAACTTGTTAAGTGTCATAGCCTAGACCGAATTATGCTCATTATTAAGTAAGGTTAGTGGGATAAGGGTCCATTGTTGGCCCTGTGATTACTTCTCACGACCGTTTTACCCAGCTACGGACGATACATTTTCCTCACTTGTGTGGAGGTCCTTTTTTCAAGGACTAACAATGTCATAACTACATTTCAATTAATGCGTAATGTATTTTTACTTTACATGGGTTTGCCTATCAATATTTAAAGCATGTTAGTGTGACAGTATTTATACTACTAACAAATTGTCTATATAAACTACACTAAATGAAATATGTATAAAAACTAGTTGGAATATTGGGCTCACTTTTCCAGTACGATGAATGAAAAAGATACCTGACTACGCCTAAAATTAACATTATTCAAATACCTGTATAACATCTTGAAATTTAAAATTTTTATCAATAGAATCAATTAAATAAACAAATTTAAATTAAGAATAAAGTTGTAATATAACTAATTGGTTTATTAATGTAACATACATCCACATACGTGCAAAATATCACAAGTTTAGATAGAGAGTTCTTAAACTCTTCAATACATAATATTAATTATTTTATCACAGTTAAAAAATATAAGATGTATTGTAACATTTATTTACATCTAAAGTGCACAGCTGTTTAGTAATTAAAGTTTTGGTGCATAAATTATACGTTTATTAGTCATTTACTGAATTTTTCACATATATGTGACTAGAGGCATACTTCATTGTGTCGGCCCAGGGATGAGTTATCGGCCCTCGCTCGTGGCATGAGGGTCGGACTCAATTTTCCGACTGGTGTAGCTGGCCCAAGCACTTTCAATGGCATGGAGTTGTAAGGTTATCCAAATGAAAACTGAAGTTAAGTAGTGTAGGTAATTCCTACATAATAAATCAAATTTTAATTTACCTGTTTATACATCGATAAGTGATGAATTAAAAAAAAAAAAAAAAAAAAATTATCAGTTCTAAAAATAATATCTTAATACGATTATACCACCGATCTGGCTGGGAATACAGTCTTTAGTTTCTTTACGTTCTGAAAGTTACAGCATACTTAGAGAGCAAATCACTCTGAGTTAGTATAGAATATTAAAACTCTATTATATATCTAAAACGTACACTTAAAAAATATAAGTTAAAAGAAAACATGAAAGATTAAATGGATAATTAAAACCCAAGCATAAATGTTCTAGAAGTATGTTGATATCTGATCACTAGTAGACAGTAGACAGACAGTGGCTAACCTCCCTCGGACACAATATGTATCCCACTGGGCCTTTGAGCTTTATTGCTCTTACATGGTCAACCCCTCCTGTGCCGAACCCCTTTCTTTATCTACGCACATTTATCACCGTTAGTAGCTAAGACTCATTATGTTCAAACATTAACCATTTTGGTTTTATTATAAATACATTGAGTGAATTGAATAAAAAATTACAGTTAGCTACTCTTTTTCCTGTACTTGTAGCCCGAGTGGACCATATTGTTTTTCTTTGTAATACTATATAGTAATACAATGATAATATCATAATTACGAGGAAAATTACGTTATAAACGAATTCGTAGAATATTTAATGCGTAAGCCCAGCTTTTCGATTGCTTACGATGAATATGAACAAAAATATTACCAAATCCTAAATTTAATAGAATGTCAGCAAAAAATCATGTTAAATATACACATAGTAAGTTAAATGATGTATATTTATGTTACAATTATTGTAAATATGATAAGGGTCTTAAATTAAAACCACTAAATGACGTAACGTAAGAAACAACCATTGGTAATTCGAAACAATGTAGTATGTAATTATTTATCAAGGGTAACTATCTGAGCAGCTACGTAGATATTGCTGATATTTGAAAATAATATCACGATTAAAATGTGATACTTACACTTCAGACTGTACTCAATGATATTAAATTATGTTAAAATACAGATGAAATATGGCCAAAAGAATATTACTTTATAGCTTAGTTGTTATTGGTATATTAAAATATCAAAGTGTACAACATAATATGTAGATAATATTTGGAGATTTACAATGCTTTGAGTGTTTAATAAACAAACACAACGTTTCGGCAGGTATAACAAACTCCTGCCGTCTTCAGGTGTACTTACTAACTTAGCCTATATCTAAAAAAATTTTATTTCTTACTAAATCAGAAAAGACTCAATGTACATGCTAGATACTAAAGGGTACTATTGAAAGTAAAAAGTTCTTAAAACAATATCACACATAACATAATTATACATTATATAATACACAATATGAAATAAAACAGAAATACAAAATATGAAATCAGTGAACAAAACACACAGCAAGTAATTAAATAGACCAAATACTTAATGACATATGAAAAATATGACAAAATCAACAGAGCATATATTAGGTTATTAAACAGACAAAATATTCAATGAGACAGGAAATCAAATCAAAACTATATATCAGGGAAAAAATTATCAGAGCATATATCCGGTTATTAAACAGACAAAATATTCAATGAAACACGAAATAAATGCAAAAATATGAACAAATTCAGCAAAAAAGACAAAATATTCAACTAATCCAAACAGCTTCCAATTCCACTAAGACGGTGGAAGGAGTCCTCGCACCACTACACTCCGAGATCAACTCACCACGACCGTCAAAGACGATCTGTGTGTTATGTAACATATTTAACCACAGATTAACATTTTGTTCGAACTATAAATAATACGTATATTGAAAATTAAGAATTTTTTAATTATTTAACAATTAATATTTACTTTTGTGTAAGTGATTCATAGTTATAGTAGTTCATATTAAATTTTCTGAAAGAGTTGTTGTTAAAGCAAACATATGGATCTTTTCCATTAATTCACTACCATAATCATAACTTAAGTTAACGTAACATAACCAAACTTAACACAACATAAACAAACCTAACATAACCTAAACAAACCTAACATAATGTAACCAATCTTAACACAACATAAACAAGCCTAACATAACATAAACAAACCTAACATAATGTAACCAATCTTAACACAACATAAACAAGCCTAACATAACATAAACAAACCTAACATAATGTAACCAATCTTAACACAACATAAACAAACCTAACATAACCTAAACAAACCTAACATAATGTAACCAAACTTAACACAACATAAACAAGCCTAACATAACCAAAACATACCTAACATAACATAACCAAACTTAACACAACATAAACAAACCTAACATAACCTAAACAAAGCTGACATAATGTAACCAAAGTAGTGGTAGTCAATTAACTGGAAAGGTGCAAAAATATTAAATACTGACCCAGTGGGATATAATAAAGAGCTATAATCATTGGTTTCGTTATTATAAGTCTTCATGCATGATTTGAAAGCTATACCCAATGAACTTATGTCAAAATACAGTTAACCTCATTATTTAGATGAACAGCCTGTAATTTCTGGTAGTTGAAATGTCTCCATCTGTCATCATGGGAAATATCCCTGAAACGTATATAACGGTTCAGATATCTTAAAATTAAATGGTAGAGTTTATATGTAAAACAAGCAAGATATTTTCCAAATATGGTAAAAAGTATTGTTTATACTAATACATATATATTTAGGGATCAATAAATAAAATTTTTGATATAAAAATAAAAAATATTTTCCTAAACTATAATTACTATAGTGTATATAGGCCTAAATTTATCGGGGTTTTGGTCAATTTCATTGATTATTTCGATATTGAAACATCCTACGTATTATGGAATCTTATTATAATACCAGGAATCTAAAATTATTTTATACTAAGTCACTATTGTACATTATTATATACTCTACTAGTATATATCCTTTAGGAAGATATATACTAGTAGAGCCCTCTAGATTGAACGTTGATTTATCCTTTCCTTAAAATCTCCCCATTATGTTAACAGCCGCAGTTTTCACGTGCAATTTGTCTTTATTTTTACAGTTACAGTTTTAACTAAATATTCAAAAATATATATTTTCTGTATGTTGACTCTTACCAATTACTCTAATATTTAATTCAATTACGCACTAAACTTTATTTATAAAATGACCTGACACACATTTACCAGCGCTTCAATCCAGGAGTGACCTTAAAATGACATCATCATAATTCCTATATTTAGGTCTGATTCAAACTTACGTTATTGCATTTGTCTTCTTATGGGAAAACCACTGTCCTCATTGATTACACCTCCACAGTAAAAGTGTATTTGTCATTTATTTTGTAAATAATTGTGGGTAAACAGCTTGTGCAAGCGTGATTTGTTTAACATTTGTTGCAATTAAGTAACATATTCAAACAAGTTATTATGTTATAAAAATAACATATTAAAACAAACTTATTATTAAATTACCAATACCAAGATAACTTGTGAATTTTATAAACCGTTCACCGTTAAATTTAACAACCGTAAATAAGTTAAAATTGTTCTGTAACGGTTGATTATTCTCTTAACTATATCCACTTAACCAATAACCAGATTAAATTATAAGAACATTTATTAATAACACATATCGTTGGTATAAGCATTAGAAATGCGTAGCATTACTTTTTTGAAATATTTAGATTGCTATTATTATAAACTATATTTTGTCTTATAACAAAGATGTATATTATAATGACAATATATTCAAAATCAGTTGGTACTCTAGTTGGTTCTATATACGTACAGTACATATTATATGTATATTTAGGTAGTATATATTTGTTGTAACTTCTCATTTTAAATTGTTTTATTAATACGTGGTATATTACGTTTTTCATTATTACATTAAAACATTGGACAATTTTACTGTATAATTTTTTAACATCTGCTTTAAACCTTGAAAATAAATCTAATATTATATTGTCCAATCGCGTACCTGATGTTTTATAACAGCTCATTAATACTGGAGTACAAGTCCCGCATGTCGGGTTTCTCGATCGGAAAATTGAGTCCGATCCTCATACCACGAGTGAGTTGGCGATAACTCACCCATGAAGTGGGGTTAGTATTCTTCCCCTTCAATTCCTCATTTGTTAATTATTATTCTAATTGAATAAATAACAGGAAGATGCATAATACATGTTATTTAGAATTAGTTGGTTTATGAAATATATTTTCAACAATCTATTCAAGTCCATATTTTGTATAATTTCTTTTATTTTCCAAAGAGTAAGTCTTCATTTGGATGGAGAATACTTAGAAATGTAGTTTTATTTTTGTTTAACGAGAAAGGTTATAATGTGATTTAGTATGAAACGGAAACAACGAAAATACTTCAGTTAAAAGATTTTTCAGTTAGTATATTTAGTACTTAAAAAAAAGAAAATAAAAGAAAAACATACGCTAAAGTTAATAGTTTAGTTAACATAAAATTACAAAAAAATATAACTGAAACCAAGTTTTATCAATATTTTCATTTTTGACAAAACAAATATAAACCGAAAAATTTGAAAGTACATCTTTTTTATATAACACCTTAATCTTCATCATCATCATCATCATCAGCAGCAGGTTCCAGTCTTCTCCCGGGTCTGCTTGGTACACAGTCCTCTCCACCATAGCTTATCTTCCCACTTCCTTTCTTCCAATATGTTTTCCCATACCTCCCCTCTTCTTACTACACTCTCCTTTAACCCATCTCTCCATCTATCCCTTGGTCTACCCCTTGGACGTTTACCCTGTATCCTCCACTCCATCCACTTTTTTGGTATCCTCTCATCCTCCATCCTTTTCACATGTCCGAACCATCTAATTCTTTCCCTTTCTATTTTATCTTGCAGAGGTTCTTCATTTAATCTGTCTCTTATGATTTCATTTCGTATTCTATCCCACTTCGTTACTCCTAATCTACCTCTCAGGAAACGCATCTCACATGCCTGTATCTTGCTCTTTTCTCTATTCTTCATTACCCATGTCTCTGCTCCATATGTTAATATTGGTATGTAGTATGTTCTATATATAATTTCTTTACTTCTTTGTGGCAATCCTTTGTCTCTTATTAATCCCCTAACTAATTTGTAGAAATTTCCAGCCTGTCTAACTCGTTCATTTATGTCTCTTTCATTTTTACCATTTTCTTCCAGGACACTACCCAAATATTTGAAGGACTGTACTCTCTTCATTTCCTCTCTTCCCAGCATTAATTTTTCTAATATACACTCTTTGTTCCTTGTTGTTACCATATATTCACTTTTCGACACATTGAATTTCATCCCATATTTCTTTACTTCTTCTACCCACATATCTAACTGTCTTTGTACCTCTTTTATTTTACTTCCCCAAACCATTAAGTCATCCGCAAATGCCATAACCTTCATATTTTCTTCTCCAATTCTTTTTGCCACTCCACTCATTACTTCATCTAATACTGTTATGAAGAGAAGAGGTGACAGAGCGCTATCCTGTCTTAATCCGTTTTCTTGTTTGAACCACCCTGTCTTTTCACCCCCTATCTTTACACAACTTTGGCTTTCTCCACAAATCTCTCTCACTCTTTCAATTATACTGTCTTTAACTCCCTTCCTTTTAAGTGCTTCCCATACCTTATCTCTTCTCACAGTATCATACGCTTTTTCCATATCTAGGAACCCCATTACTAGATCTCTTCCATACTCATAATTCTTCTCCTGCATCTGTTTAGCAGCAAAAATGAGGTCTATTGTTGATCTTCCCGGTCTAAATCCACTTTGCTCCTCTCTCAGTTTTCTTTCTACTTCGTTCCTCACCTTTTTTTCCAAAATTTTCTCATATACCTTTGCACTGTGACACATTAAGGCTATCCCTCTATAATTACTGAAAACCTTCCTATCCCCTTTCTTGAAGATTGGCACTATTACTGCCTTTTTCCAATCTTTTGGAGTTTTTCTTTCCCTCCATACCACTCTCATCACTCTGTATAGCCACTGCATGCCAACAGCACCCGCCCTCTTTATTAGCTCTATTGGTAACTCGTCCACTCCTGCTGCTTTTCCCTCTTTCATCCTCTTTACAGCTTCCTCAAACTCTAGCCACGTTATGTCCTCATCTTCCTCTCCATTTCTCTCTATTATATCTTCCTCCTTCCCCTCTCTTTGTGTTTCGACATTTGGGTTCAGTAATGTCTGGAAATATTGTTTCCACATATCTTTTAACTCTTCCTTATTCTTTATTTCCTCTCCTTCTTCGTTTTTCATCACTACATCTATTTTTTCCCCATTCCTCCTTTTCCTCACTAAAGAGTACAGTACTTTCTTACTCCCATTTGAATCATCTTCCATCATCCTAGTCCATTCTTCCATCCATTTATTCTTTTCTTCTTTAACTATTTTCTTTGCTTCCTTTTTCCATCGTGCATATTCTTCCTTAGCTTCATCTGTCTTTTCCTTAAACCATGTCCTAAATGCTCTGTTTTTTCTATTTACCACTTCTTTTACCCTTTCATTCCACCATGGAGTTTCCTTCCATCTTCTTTTTGCACTTATCCTTCCACATATTTCTTCAGCTGCCTCCACAAACGTTTCCCTAAATTTTGTCCACTCTTTCTCTACAGACTGAGGTTGTTCCTTTGGTAAATGCTTTTTTAAAACTTCTTGAAACTCCTCTTGTTTCTCCTCCTCCTTCAGCTTCCACCTTAATCTTAACTAAAATAAATTTACTACGAAATGAAATATATAGCTTCATAATATCTTAGAGTAGAAAATTAGATAACATATTAATTTTTAACAAATTTAAAATTTTATAAATCTGGAATGATGACTCATTGTTAGGTTTAGTTCATGAAAAAAAAATAAATTAAAAAAACTACATAAATAAATCTGTTTGTTAATGATTTGTCTCAATTAAAAAAAACACATGTATTAAATATTGTTATAAAAATCACTACGTTTGCTATAAATATAAACGAATAATAATGACAATATGAAGAATGCTTGGTAACTAATTTACAGTACATGATAAAAAAAATGAGGATAGAACTGATGCATGTCTAAATACATTATAGCCTGATAAATTGTAAAATGAGGTAAACTGTTTTTACATGCAAATAAACACAACGTTCTGAGGATAGTTATTTTAATTAAGCTCTAACGGGATTAAATATGTTTTTTACAACCTTGCAACTAAGGCAATTCTTTCTGAACTATTAACTATAATTTAATATAATTAACTGAAATTAGCAATACTTCTTTCGTTTACATTGATACATATAAACTTTTAATATGAATAATTGAGGATAATTCCCTAAAAATCCATTTTCCCCATCCTAGAAATAATAATAATTGCATTATTTAAGGTTCAATCACGAAATGACCACTTACTAAATTGATGAGCACTTAATACATTAACTGCTTCAGCTTTCTAAAGGCTTGTAAATGATTTCTCAGTCTCAAGAGAGAGCTCTCGTATCTACTGAATTACTAATCCCTTAGCATTATAGAGTCAAGAACTATTTTTAACAACCTATTCATCTATAATTTTATAGCTCATAAGGGAATTATTTTAGTTATTAAGAAAACCCTTTAGATAAGCTCTATTTTTTACATGCAACTACGTCTAACATTTTAGGATCTCTGGAAATACGATTTGCTTATTTAAAAAATATAAAATTAAATATCTACTTAAGGCTTAAACTACACTATATTTTTATTATACGTTAGCAATTGATAATTATACTTATTCTTAAAACACAATAATTGATGTGTAAATCTCTTTGATTTTTGTATTTTTATATTAACTCTCCTGATATGAACTCATTAATGTAAACTTAGAAGATTTGCAAAAAGTTATATAAGAGGGATGGAAGCTGTCTTAGAAGTCACGAGCCAAACATTTTAAATGAACCACTCACATTAGGTGAGGGGTCGTGGTATGAAGTACAGAGATACGACGGAGGTAAGCGCACGTGTCTGATTATGAATTAAAATAATGTTTTTAACATGAAATAACTTACTTTATAAACAAAACCTAAACATAAATTTGTAAATGGGTATTAAATTCATATCTTATAAATGTTTTGCCATTTATTTTAGTATGGTTATTTATTTTCTACTTTCTGTCAAGTTCACCACTCAGAGTACTTGGACCCAACTTCCATTCTGTGCGTAATGGGGGTTAATACATTTCTCTACACGACACAAACCACTGAGGAACATCACCCTCTTTGGATTTGACTAGAAGTTTTTAGACATTATTTACTTTATGGCTCTTTACAACAGTCACCTAGGGTGTTTGTAGAAAAACCTCATTACAGATTACATATATATCCATTAAAGTACTTTTTTTTAAACATTTAATTTACTTCAGTCCTATTACCAGTCAAATATGTTAAATATTGCAATCATATTTCATGAAAACTTTCAGTGGTTTACTAATTATTTTTTCAAATTTAATGAAAATCTTAATTAAGGCTTGCAGACTAAATATGTTTGTAAGAAAAGAAATTTTCTTAGTTTGTGTTTAGTATATTTATACACTCATGAAATGAAATTCGGCATGTTTATACATTTATCCATTCATATATATATATATATATATATATATATATATATATATATATATATATATATATATATATCCTTATTGATATATAAAGTAGTTTGGGCCCAGCAGCAGTTCGGGCCCACTATGCGGCTGGGGTCAAACTGCTGCGAGCATATACCAATTTCGAATATATAACTTTAGACGTTCAAAGCAGTTTGAACTCACCTACCTGACAGTAGTTTGGCCCCATAAACATGTATGTTCGGGGTAGTTTAGGCTCACATAGTCTACCAGTTAAACCTCAGCAATTCACACGGTACTTTTGCCTCAGTATTTCATATGCATACAGTAGTTTGTCCTTACCTGTCTAAGCAATTTGGACTCATCCATTTTGGCACAACAGTACATAAGCGCTAAATATTTATTAACCAATTAATGTATTTGTCGTTTATAGGATATGATTTTGTTGCGTGGATAAAAGCTGATGTTAAAACACATTTAGAAACAAATTAATGTTATTCCTAATAACTATAAAAAAAATGCTTGAAAAATAAATTATCATAAATAATAAATTTGAATAACCAATTACCAGGGTACTATTGTATACAGATACATGAGTAACCTGAGTAGGTTGCTATTTTATAAAGTTACAGTTATTTGTAAGTAATAGATCATTTAAGAACAGTCACATTAAAAACGTAATGAACATGGGTTGTACCAGTTATTACCTTGGGTACCACACGTGATCAACTTGGGTAGTATCTGTGATTATTTTGGGTAGAACCCATGATCAACTTGGCAAGTACCTGTGATTGCCTTGAGTAGCACCCATGGTCAACTTGGGTAGCCACCCGTAATTACCCCGATTATAAAACGTGGTCAACATGGCTGCCTACTCGTTATTACCTCGGGTAGGACCCGTGGTCAATTTGGGTAGTACTTGTGATTTATCTTGGGTAGCACCCGTGGTAAACTTGGTTATAACTTTGATTATTTTAGGTAGCACCCGCAGTCAACTAGAGTAGCCACCACCAATATTGGGTAGCACACGAATTAAAATTAAGTAGTACTTGTGATTACTTTGGGTAGCACCCGTGATCAAAGTAATCAAAGTGGCCGTTTTCCTCCGCGAAAATAGCTATAAACATGGTGTTGATTTCTATGTCAACGATTCGTTCCGTAGTTAATAATCTTATAGTACACTTAAAACGGTTGTGTCCAATTAGGGAACAGTCTTGTTTGCGAAAAGGGGTAAAATCGTCCAGTTTGAGAATAGACAAACATACCAGAATAATATTTTTCCAGTTATCCATCAAATTTAAATATGTGCTGAAATTTTTGTGGACAATGGGGCCATCCTTATGAGTTATTTCCTGTTTGCGTACCCAACTAAACGACCCGTGCCGAAGTGTCCGCCGTTGTAAGAAATAGAAGTTACATAAAATTATTGAATATACTAAATAATATTTTAACGAATTATTGATTAATTATTATTACTATTAAATAACATACGTATAACAAAATATTTTCAGCGAAAAAACTGACAAGTCCTTTATAATTACCACTGTCCTTTATAATTACCATGTTTATATATAAACTTTATACTAGCTACAAGTACTTGCAGATGTGATCAGTTATTTCCGAGGACGTTATTTTGTTCGTAAATCAAAATAAGTGAATGGAATTTATAAAACTTATAGAACAAATTCCTTTCAACCACGTTTAAACGTGATAAATTAATGGGATTTTGAGTAATAATGGTGTAAATTTGATGTACAGTAAAAACTAGTTAAAATTCCGGTAATTTTTTTATTCCAAATAGGATAAACATTACAGTAAAATTTGAATCTTCAAATTTTATAACGTACAACCAAACGAGTTAAACCATGGTACGAGTGGACTTATCACAGGCCTCTTAGTTTCTTAGAAAACTACCTTCAAACTCGGGTACACATCATATATGCGCCTAAAGTATTAGAGTAAATTACATTAGATATATTTATAGTGTCACTGTCAAAGTAATTAACACTGTTGAGTAAACTTTTTCAACTTCAGATTTGAAAATAATTTCTTTATTCATCTATATACATTCAAATTCCGCAATGATGGCCTATCATTAGATATTTAATAGGTCTATTCGATTTGTTTTTTGCGTACTGCTCTATCTTAATTCCTGAAGTATCATTCCATGACCCAACCATTCATATAAATGCAGTGGTAATGGTCATCCTACCCACCCATTATTGTACGGTGGTGATCAGCCACCCACCCACCTACCCTCTATCTGGTTCCCTAAATAATACAAGTACAAAGTATGGGTGGTTGAATGAGGCAATACCACTGTACATAAGTAGGTATGTGGGCTAATACCACAGCGTGTATGTATGGGTCAATACCACCTTATATGTGTGGGTAGGTGGCCCTATACCTCCGTACTAGTAAAGGTGGCTGGAAGGTTGGTTCGTTTTCACCATAACTGTATGAGTGAGTAGAAAGACCGTACGTGCATGGGTGTTTGAGTAGGTCATTTTCACTATAGTGTTTGGGTAGTTGGGCATGACAATAACATCATACGCGTTTTCTTAATTCTAGTGGTCGTGTTTGGATGGGCCAGTGGGTCAATACCACCGTACGTGTTTGGGTGTGTGAGATGGTCACTATACCCCATTCGTGTATGGGTGGTCGGGAAGGTCATTTATCAACGTACTTATATGGATGGATGGATGGCCTTGTTATTACAACTTTACGTGGTGTATATGAGTGGGTTGCAGGGTGTTCACCCCCGTTCGTGTATGTATGTTGGGGGTCCGTACGTTTAGCGTGTTAACCCACGCCCCGCAATCAAAGGTTGATCAGGAACGAATCTTAACGCCCCGCCACCCTAGGTTACCATCATGCAGGAAGACTACTCATGCTAACCACCTTTCAGGTAGAGCTTTAGTGATTATACCTGCTGTGTTGATTATATTATGTCTGGGTAGAACAGAGGTGTGTTTGTTGCTTCCATACGTATATGGATAGGTGGGTGGATCATTACCTCCGTATGGTTGGAGGTGGATGGTTGGAAGGTAAAAGAAGCTAAACAGCTTATTGGTAATTCAATGTATTGGCTGACATATCTGACTGACCTATGTAACATTTAACGTCTGTATGTAAAATATTACATACTTACTTACTGAAATGTGTTAAGCACAGGAGATTTGTGTAAACAAGTAGAGCTAATCTTGAAAACTAACTTAATTTTATAAGACCCACAACAAAAAGTATATGTAAATAGGTTAAAAGGGCCATAACAATTAGAAAAAGCGTTTTTTTCCTTTCTCGTTCACAACAAATCCGTCAATTGTTTTTTTACGAAACTCAGGTTTATGTTGTTCAATCCTTTTCTTAGCCAAGGTGAAATTTTAATAAAGCTGTATGGGAGGCCTTTACATTAATGCTCAAAGATGGTTTCAGATTAATTCCTCATTTAACTAAGAATCGCGATCGTTCCAGAAACCTTGTCGTATCCACAACAAAGACGGGTCTCTTAAGATATATAACTGGATGGATCCATAAATAAACTTAAATGCAAATAAACTAATGAGTAAAGTGGCACATGGGCTAGTTTAGTCTTTCTTCCTTCTCAATTTGCAAACTACACTATGTGAACCAATTTTGGTAACTAACTGAGGTGCGATTTAGGTTAACTTCGTAGTTGCAAAATGCTGATGTGTTGGCTAGGTATATTCCTATTCTGTATACAAATGTGGTTAAGAATACTAATTGTACAAAGAAGTACTCAACCCTCATTGATTAAACATTATGCTTGCTGCTTGCCCTTGAATTACTATGGTACTTCGCGTGTTTAACCAAATACCATTCACCAATTTGTATCTTAAATCTTCTCTATAATAGTTTTAGAAAATGACCAATACACAAGATTGTATTATGTAAAGTATTAAGAATAGTTGCATATTGGATATGACTAAGGCCCTTATGTCCTAATATATACGTCTATCATGATGTCCATATAGGAAGACAGGGAGGGACCCTGTCTTCCTATATGGGCCTACAATAATAGTATTGATACCTGTCCATCTTCAATTTGAATAAATACCCGAACATATTTTTTTACAAACAGAATCTATATGAATGTTAACATTCAAACTGTTGTCAATATTTAGGCTGAGAAATGTTGTCTAGGGACATGGAACTATAACATTATTACCAATGAATAAGGCAACTAAAGGACTCTTACGATTTATCGCGTAGTCTGAGTCACGCAGTATCAGTCTGATTATTGTCCAATTTAAAACATATTCTTGTTCTCAATTCTCCTTCTATAACATATTCTAAACCTGACAGATAAATGAGTTTTCAGATGTTTGCGGAGACATATGTAGTAGAGGATACGAAGTTTATAAGTACTCTTTTACACACTCATTATAAACTTCTTACGTAATGTTCACGTTTTCATATTTAAAAAAGACCATTAACTCTTATTTGTTTTCAGACAGTTACTAGACATCCTTGTGCCGTCAGACATAAAATTGTCATACAATGCATATTGCCAATCTCTGTTTTTGTGCAGGAATATTGCTTGGGGTGGTGTTTTCAAATCAATATTCGGTTCATTAAACGTAATAAAATTCGATAATAAAACCGCAATGGGTGAAAATGGAAGCTATCTTATAGACATTTTACTCGAAGAATTCAAGGTATTATTTATTCGTCAGCTACATAATAAATTACTCCATTTATACTCTTAAAAACACTTTATTTTAAAAACAATTATTATTTTACTTGATATTCTCAAAACACTTACATACAAACGGATAGACTTAAAAAGTGTACTCATTAACCAACTTTCATTTCATAATGTAACATCTTTTTAGAAATATTCCAAATGAACTCAAAGGATTTCAGAAACTTAAGCTTTTAACGTACAAAAGGAAAGTAACTGCATGGTTGTTGACCTTGGGAGAGGGTGCATCGGAGTTGAGTATCGCATCCAGTTATTGATAACTAACATTCTGGCCTCTATAATCTATTCACCACTCAACCGATACCATACCTAATCAGACATATTTGTTCTACTATGAATTTGTCGTGTTTTTTTTTTTTTATTTTTACCCCTAGTTCTCTGACTGGTTGACTACCACTCAACCGATACCATACCTAATCAGACATATTTGTTCTACTATGAATTTGTCGTGTTTTTTTTTTTTTTATTTTTCCCCCTAGTTCTCTGACCGGTTGACTACCAATCAACCGATACCATACCTAATCAGACATATTTGTTCTACTATGAATTTGTCGTGTTTGTTTTATTTTCCCTAGTTTTCTGACCTTAGTTATATTCTTGTTTATGACTTATTCCAATTTTCTTGCACAGTAACCATATTTTTTCAATTAGGTTATATTTTTCGGTTTAAAAAATCACAATTATGATAACATTTCTGGATAGATCCATGTATATAAATTGTAACCTATCCCTGTTTGTATATATTATGAATTTTACATAAATTCAATTATTTCTCATTTCTTTGTCTTGCATAAAAATGATCTTAAGAAATTACTCATGCCCACGCACAGCTATTTATCTAAGTGGGCATAATTGTTTTCTCCAATGTAAAATATATTTTCTAAACTATGAATTATTGTTTGTGAATAGTAATGTATTATAATTATTTTTTTTTTGTATGTAAAATGGAGGATTGGATTTATTTTTTATTTGTTTTTTGTATTTATTAGGCTTCCTGTATATTGGCAATTCTATTATTCAATTGGGGGAATTCCCTGGAGTGTAAAAGAGTTCTGTTGCCCAAAATAACATAACACGAAAATTAGTCTAGTTAGTACATTGATAATTATACTAATATACAAATAAAAAATACTAGCTTATGAGTTTCAAACATAAAACACTGATAAAAAATGTTAAAGATTTGTATACGTTAATACATGTCCAAAGTTTTTAAGGTTTTTCATAAGGAATGCCTATAAAATTAGCATACTATCAATCTTCCTCCAATTACTGAAATAGTTTTAGAACTATTACTTGTTATTGATTCCTGATTGCTAAGTGCTGTTGAAAACGATTACAAAAAAATGTATACACACATAACAGGAAGTAATGCGTTAATTTTCAATATGGTCAATTAATTTATCATGATAGGATCATGTTTATAGTAATTATGAAAATACTTTGCAAGATATCTCATCTATGTGATATTATTATTTATTTATTTCTCTTTAAATACAGGGCTGTACATGTGAGAAGTAATTTTCTTATCTACTAAAAAAGCTATTATGTAGTGCAAAATAGTGGAAAACAATATTTAACTTATTAAGGTTATTTAATGTAATAATCACATTTGAAAAGAACCTAAAACAATTTTCAATTTGAGACTAATCATTTAGTTAACTTATAAACAAAAACCAAATAATTGGATTCGTAAGAACAGTACTCGTTATCAGCTGACTCTGACAGACGTGGCCCACAAACATTCTGTCACGTATTTGCAGCTGTAGACGCATCAATGATATGATAAGGAATGGGCCTTGCTTTCCCGCGCTCGCCCAGCCACGTATGGTGAGATCATCGCCACCTATTACAGACCTCTGAAAATTAGTAAGGCTTGTAACATCTTCATGATCTGCGAGGAAGGTATCATTTACCGTTAAGAAGGTAATTCCTGACCCTGTACTAAGATACTCACCAAAACTCTACCAAAGTGAGGCTGTACAACCTCTCCCGTTCTTCTATTAAATAGATGGTCACCCTCTAAACCTCCCATACATGTATGGTGATATTAACCCACCCGCCCCAGTTCACGTGTGAATGTATTCACCCACCCACATACCATTACACGTAATAATGGCATTTACCTACTCGCCTACCAAACACGTACGTTGATATTGGCCCACCCACCCATACACGAACGTTGGAACGGTCTACCCACCCACCCATATACGTACAGTGTTATTGGGTATTGATTGATCCACCCATCTACCCACACACGTTTGGTGGGTAATCCCACTCATTAAATCCATACACGTATGATATTGGCCTAGCCACCCACCAACACATGTATTTCCTGTGTTGACCTCCCCTACCACTTATACACGGGCAGTGGTGAGGACCTTCCAACCTACATAGTAACATCATTATTGGTAAATCAGTATTATTGGGAAATTTCAAAAACAAATCAGTACCATCGAACGGAATGCATTGGAGAGTGGGTGAATCAGCACCAACATATGTGTATGGGTTGGAGAGTTGGTTAATTCCCCTATCAATTACACTATACGTAAATGAGAAGGTGAATGGAACAATGTACTGAATAAATGGTTGGGTAGGTAGGTCAATATCATTGTACGTGTTGGGTAGGTGGGCGATAATTTAAGTGCGTAATAGTGGTTGTATCAATACCACTGTACTATTTTGAGAGTGGGAGAGTCATTTTAGTGTACACTTGGGTCAATAGGTATACATGGTACCCAAGTTAATCATACGGAGCCCTCAAACCCCCGTAGAGGTTTTATAAATACACAGGTGGCTTGGTAAGGTTATCAAAGACTACTGAAATAAATCAGTGGCTATCCCAGATGATCCTGGGTTGATCACCTAAGATCACGGGCTACCAAAGGTTATCACGGGTAGCTATTATAAATGATCTCGGGCTACCAAAGTAGGTCAGTACCGACCAAAGTTTACACGAGAAACTATGCGTAACTGTCAGTGGCTACTAAATTTTTGATTACGAGTGCCGAACCAAAATGAGCACGAGTTACCAAAGATGAACAATGGCTAACCAAGTTGACCACGCGTAGCTACTGAAAGCTATCACGGGGTACCATAGTAAATGTGATTACTTTCGGAATTATTCATTATTCATTTCTAAGACGCCGATCGTCAAGATATGGGCGAATATGAGGAGTGAATGAGTGTGATGAGTGTTGATGAACGAGTGTTGTCATTATTACTATCTGAGTTCGACTTAGTTAATAAAGGACTATTTATTAATATACCAATGGCCAGGGCAACTATGGAATCCGAACCACGTAGTGTTGGTCTGATTTTCAGCTGACAAGTCTGACACTCAGTTCTCTTTCCTACAAAACATCTGAACCTTGACTACCATCCAACATGGACACCCAAGACTTCTCTAGTAGTGTCCACGTCAGTCGCAACCATTGAGTGGACGCCGTGTCGGTATTAAGAGGACTTAGCATGGAACCTATCGCCTTCAACCTCCCAAACACTTTGTCTCCAAGTTGCTGGGTTTAAAAAAAACAAATGGTCAAATTCAAATTTACTATGAAATTAAACACATAAAGTTATCATACAATCATCCGGAAGCAGAGCTTGGACACTCTGGCTGTGATAAGGTCATTTTTTTATTCTAAAAATACTCCAAAATAACATGTGATTAACACCCAGCATAACACTATTTTTTTCTTGTACTTGAATTAGGAAACTCATTTACAATTAATTTCTAAAACTTGCTCCTTTAAATCTAGTTTTATTTTGCTTTGAGGCCTCTCAAGGTCATGTGACGCTGCTTTCAAGGATCTAGTTTATCCAAGGCGAGTATCGATTTAAACGAAAGGTGACTCATTTGATATATTTTTAATTAGATACCTTTCAGAATAAAAGTGCCGGGCTTTAGTGCGTTTAAGTAGATCCATATCAATCATATCTTGAAAAGAATAGTTGTGTGGCATTTTAAATAAAAAAAACTTTTAAATATTCTACTGCACAACGTACATATAAATGCTACAACCTTTGTCTTTAGATAAGACCACTGAACGTGGATGGGTGGACGTGTATGGGAAGGTTGATGGGTGACCAATAGATTCACTACCACTGTGCGATCTCACCCTTGCCTCATTTCCTTTAATTTCCCCACCGTGTGTCAGCTTGCACTTGAATTGCCAATGCAGTAAAGGACTTGGGTCTGGAGTAGTGAAGGAATTAATTGCTGAATGGATTTGAAAACAGTAAATTTATCATTGTAAGACTTTGTCCCACTAGCCTATAAAAATTCAATGGTAAAGATTATTATAACTTATCTAATTTCAACTTGCCCACCCATACATGGAAAGTGGTATTGACTCACCCGCCCAACTATACACATACAGTGTTATTCACCCACCCTACCACACATAGAGGTTCAGAGAAATTGACCAACCAACCCACCTGTTTACAGTGGTTATCCCCAAACCCCGTTGTCAGATTCTTAAATTGATCACGGTTGGTTACGATTGATACCCAAGCCAGACCTGGCAACTCATAAATCAAGGTGACGCAAAATTTATGAGAATCACGCATTCAAAAGTCACCTTACGCTCTCACGCAAGACACCTCAAAACTCACGCAGTTTAAAAGAGTCGCGAGAAGCTACAATAATGTCACTATTCGTTGCTATATGTCATGGGTAAATGAACAGACAGTGACGTTACTGGGAGAAACGTGACGTGACACTAACACAGGCAGTACAGTAATTAATTTCCAACACTGTTTAAGTGTATACTAAACAAAAAATTAGTTTAGTTTGTCTTTCAAATAACACGTTGTTAAAAGTGGAGTACCAACTATTTATAGTAATCTGATCTTTTTTTGTATTTCTCATGACGTAATATTGTTACTGTCATGACCCTTTGGATTGTTTTTCTGTTGTTTTTCACGTAATAGCACGCATTTCTCTTCATCTAATTTAGGAAACCTCCGCATTGATACATCTCAAGGTTGACAGGTGCTCAGCTGATCACAGGTTACTCCCCAAACTGATCAAAGATGGGTCCCCAAGTTGATCATGGATAGTTCCCAAATTGGGCACGGGTATTACTGAATTTACTGCTGACTAGCTTTTGCAGTAAATTCAGTAAAACATTGACTTTTATGTATACATATAGATGGGTCAATTATATTCTAAAAGAATACCAAGTCAAGTATCTTACTGTCCCGCGCGCCATATAGTCTCGAGGACAAAGCTGTGACCATCCAGCCCACGTGTGTGCCTGCGATTGTTTACATGTTTAACTTGCTTGTAAACAAGGTAGCGCCTTCCATGTGCCGCTCGAAAATGTGTACTTTGATATCGATTAAAGATTCCTGTGATATTATCTTTGGATGCGTAGATTCAAAAGCTAACCTTCCTTCCATATCTTCATTAGTCACCAAATTGTATCCTTGTGACCCACCCATACACGTACAATGGTATTGACCCACCCACCCACCCATACATGTACAATGGTATTGACCCACCCATACACGTACAGTGGTATTGACCCACCCACCCACCCATACACGTACAGTAGCATTGACCCACCCACCCACCCATACACGTACAGTAGTATTGACCCACCCACCCACCCATACACGTACAGTAGTATTGACCCACCCACCCACCCATACACGTACAGTAGTATTGACGTACCACTGTATGTGTATGGGTGGGTGGGTGGGTCAATACCACTGTACGTGTATGGGCGGGCGGGTGGGTACCCTTCGGAGTTGTGAACTATTAGCATGGGAAGGAAGGGATCTGATTAATTTAGTGGTGTAACACTGATCAAAATTTTGGTTATGGAGAAGAGTATGGACACAGACAGGTTTTTCAGGATTTTGGACTTTGCAATCGTGTCTATGGCCATTCATGCATTTTCTGTTTAGAGGGTTTATAAATAGAGTTTGGAGAGTTTTTTTAGTTTGGTTTGGTTAGCAGGTTGTTGGCAGTGGTAATATTATTGGCAAGTTCATTGAGAAGATGGGGATTGATGGATATGATCAGTTCATAGCAGGCAAGTAGGCTAGTAACAGTTTTATTATGTACTTCTTTGTACAGATTAAGGATGGTTTTAAGGATGTGAAGGGAGTGACCATTAGATATTTCCAGGTTTTTGTTGTGTGTGTAGGAAGGCATAGCAGATATGGCAGTGTAGACATGAAGTTATTACCACCGTATGTGTATGGGTGGGCGGGTGAGTTAATACCACCGTACGTGTATGGGTGGGTGGGTGGGTTACATAGTACATAGCTGTACATAGAACGACAATCGGGCCAGCCTAAAATTTATTATGATTATTAACTATATTACTTTTCAAAATTAGTTAAATATTATATTTTAAACAGCATTTACAAGAAACATGCTGAAAGCTCTTGCTTCGCTACGTGTTGGTTATCTACGCTTGCTTCCCTCCGTGGTTTTGTTTAAATAATTACACCAGGATAAACGCCTAGCCTGTTGCCGTTCTCGTAGATAAAATAGGTTTAATGTTTTGAAAACACTATAGGTCTACTTTAGGATGACTCAAAGTAGTTCAATCATGCCAGAGTTAGTAGTAATAACCTTAACAATTTCGCAATAAAACCCAAAATAGATAAGCTTTTGGGCCATGTTTATGTTTGATGTATCACCTGTTTAAAATTATTTGTTTTATTAAATTAATACAATGTTGCTTTTATGAAAAAAAGAAAAAAAGGAAACG
This sequence comes from Stictocephala bisonia, assembly GCA_035578905.1. NCBI lineage: Eukaryota > Metazoa > Arthropoda > Insecta > Hemiptera > Membracidae > Stictocephala > Stictocephala bisonia. Next base: position 53,274 of record JAQJVL010002438.1, read on the forward strand.
TTGAGTGGCTGTTTATACTCATTAAGAATGGAATTTCAAGAAATCCTTGCTTAGTGGATCTTTTTGATACAAATGCTAACTTCCCTTCAATTTTCATAAAAATCTGTTCAATGGTGTAGGATATTTCATGTAGAGTGAGTACATCGTTTTTGTATTTTATATATTAAGATAATAATATATAGTAAACGCTTTAAATTTGAAAGTTTCACAGAATATAAAAATTTATAAAATTATGCATTCAGAATGTAAATTCATTCATCCTAAAAGTTTTTACTACTTGCGTCAAACGAAAAGTTTAGCTCTCTGACAAAGAAATTATAATTTTTAAGAGATACCTGATTGATTAAATAATTACTTTGGTTAACTATGGAACTTTAATACGCAATCAAACTTGACAAAAAAATTAAAATATGCCACTTTAACTGTTATGGTACAGATATTACAGATTATTGTTATTTTAACAAAATATTTACAAAATACTGGGTGTTTCAGACAACCCGTGCAATATCTCCTGTGTTTAAATCGTTTAAAATAGAGCTATACTATAAACTGTAAATCTAATAAATCTCACATGGAGAACTTCCCGAAATTCTTTTTGTCGCATTTAAAATACAAGGTGTGCCCTAAAATGATGGAAGTGTAGACCCACTTCCACTGTACATTTTGATTGGGTCGACGGGTGATTCCACTACCACTTATGTGCATGATGTACGAGTAGGCCCACTTCCACTGTACTTGTGTTTTTGGTCGACGGGTGAGTCCAATTACTGTAAATTGATTTAGCTGGACGGGTGAGTCCACTACCAATGTAGGTGTATGATGTACGAGTAAGCCCACTTCCACTATACATGTGTTTGGGGTCGAGGGGTGAGTCCACTACTACTGTACGTGCATGATGTACTAGTAGACCCCCTTACACTGTACATGTGTTTGGGTCGAAAAGTGAGTCCACTACTGCTGTACATTTCTTTAGCAAGATGGGTGAGTCCACTACCACTGTACGTGTATGATGTACGAGTAGGCCCACTTCCACTGTACATGGGTTTGGGTCACCAAGTGAGTCCACTACTACTGTACATTTCTTTAGCATAACGGGTGAGTCCACTACCACTGTACGTGTATGATGGACGAGTAAGCCTACTTCCACTTTTCATGTGTTTGGGTCGACGGGTGAGTCCACTACCACTGTACGTGTATGATGTACGAGTAGGCTCACTTCCACTGTACATGGGTTTGGGTCGCCAAGTGAGTCCACTACTACTGTACATTTCTTTAGCATAACGGGTGAGTCCACTACCACTGTACGTGTATGATGTACGAGTAGCCTTACTTCCACTGTACATGTGTTTGGTTCGACTGGTGAGTCCACTAACACTTTACGTGTATGATGTACGAGTAGACTCACTTCCACTGTACATGTGTTTGGTTCGACGGGTGAGTCCACTACTACTGTACGTGTATGTATGGTGGACAAGTAAACCCACTTCCACTGTACATGTGTTTGGTTCGACGGGTGAGTCCACTAACACTATACGTGTATGATGGACGAGTAAGCCTAATTCCACTGTACATGAGTTTGGGTCGACGGGTGAGTCCACTACCGCTGTACGTGTATGATGGACGAGAAGGCCCACTTCCACTGTACATGTTTTTGAGTCGACGGGCGAATCCACTACCAATGTACGTGTATGAGTTTGCAAGGTCAACTACCACTGTACATGTATGAAGGGGCAGAGTGAACTACCACTGTATATGTATGAGTTGACGGGTGGGTCCACTACCACTGTACGTACCAGTGGGTCCGCTACTACTGAACGTGTATGCGTAGACGTGAGGGTCCACTACTACTCTACGTAAATGAGTAGACGAGTGGCGCCGGTACTACTGTACGTGTACTAGTAGACCGGTGTGTCCACTACTACTGTACGTGTACTAGTTGAAGGGTTTGTCTGGTACTTCTGAACGTGTATGCGTGGACGGGAGGGTCCACTACTACTGTACGTGAATGAGTAGACGAGTGGCTCCGATACTACTGTACGTGTACTAGTTGACGGGTGTGTCCACTACTACTGTACGTGCACTAGTTGAAGGGTTTGTCCGGTACTTCTGAACGTGTATGCGTGGACGGGAGGTTCCACTGCTACTGTACGTGTACTAGTGGAGAGGATGGTCCACTACTACTGTTCGTGTGTGAGTAGACGAATGGGTCCGGTGATAATGTACGTGTAATAGTAGACGGGTGGGTAGGTACTACTAATCGTGTATGCTTAGACGTGTGGGTCAACTACTACTGTACGTGTACTGGTAGAAGGGTTTGTCTGGTACTACTGAACGTGTATGCGTAGACGGGAGGGTTCTCTACTACTGTATGTGTGTGAGTAGATGCGTGGTCCGGAACTACTGTACGTGTACCAGCAGACGAGTGGGTTCGGTACTACTGAACGTGGAAGGAAAGGTATGCGTGGAAGGAAGGTTTTACTACTACACTTGCAACAAGTGACCTACATACTAATGCCAAATGGTGAGGTCAAAGGGGATGGATGAGTATAACTAGTATCACGCGACCCACATACTAATGCAAAATGGTGAGGACAAACAGGATAGATGATACTGGATATAAAAGTCGTTGAGTAGAACTAACAACACGCGACCCACATACTAATGCCAAATGGTGAGGTCAGACAGGATGGATGATACTGGGTATAAAAGTCGTTGAGTAGAACTAACAACACACGACCCACATACTAATACCAAATGGTGAGGCCAAAGAGGATGGATTATACTGGGTATAAAAGTATGTGAGTATAACTAACATTACGCGACCCACATACTAATGCCAAATGGTGAGGCCAAAGAGGATGTATTATACTGGGTATAAAGGTCTGTGAGTATAACTAACATTACGCGACCCACATACTAATAGCAAATGGTGAGGCCAAATAGGATGGGTGATACTGGGTATAAAGGTATGTGAGTATAACTAACATTACACGATCCACATACTAATGGCAAATGGTGAAATTAAAGAGGATGTATGATACAGGGTGTAAAGGTATGTGAGTATAACTAATATCACGCGACGCACATACTACTGCCAAATGGTGAGGCGAAAGAGGATGGATGATACTGGGTATAAAATACCATCAGTATAACTAACATCACGCGACCCACATACTAATGCCAAATGGTGAGGCGAAAGAGGATGGATGATACTGGGTATAAAAGTCTGTGAGTATAACTAACATCACGCCACCCACATACTAATGCCAAATGGTGAGGCAAAAGAAGATGGCTGATACTAGGTATAAAAGTATGTGAGTATAACTAACATCACGCGACCTACATACTAATGCCAAATGGTGAGGCCAAAGAGGATGGATGATACTGGGTATAAAGGTATGTGAGTATAACTAATATCACGCGACCCACATACTAAAGCCAAATGTTGAAACCATAGTGGATGGATGATACTTGATATAAAATACTGTGATTATAAATACATTATGTAGCTCACATAATACTGCCATATAGGGAAGCTAAAGTGATGGCTCACAATAGCAATGAAATACGTGAATTCAAATAACACCATACGACCCACTTACTTAAGTCCATGGTAAGGTCAAAGTGATGTATGGTATTGGGCCAACATGATGCAACTCACATACTACTGCCACATGGTAAGGCCAAAGTGAAGAATAATACTAGGAATAAAAATACTGTGCCTCTTGTTACGACCCACTACTACAACATAGTGAGGCCAAAACTATGCATTCAAAATGTAAATTCGTCCATCCTGAAGGTTTTTACTACTTGCGTCAAAACGTAGTTTTGCTCTCTGACAAAGAAACTAAAATTTTTAAGAGATATCTGATTCATTAAATAACTACTTTGTTTAGCTATGGAACTGTTATACGCAATCAAACTTGCCTGAAATGAACTAAATTATGCCAATTTAACGGTTATTCTGCAGATATTACATATTATTGTTATTTTAACTAAATATTTACAAAATTCAGGGTGTTTAAGACAACCCGTGCAGCATTTCCTGTGGTTGAACCAGTTAAAATAGAGCTATTATACTATATGAAATAATGCAATTTATTTCCTGTACATTATAATTTACATTTCACAATAATAAACAGGATTATCACTGGCCACGGTTCTAGTAATGTGGCCAGAGTTCGAAACAAAATAAATTTTCTTTAAAACTAAAAGTTACCTTCAGTCCAGTTCTTTGTGATTGACATTTAAAACTGTCATTTCATGTAGCGTATATTTACAAACAATTATATATTTACATATATTATGCATATATTAAAAAGTAATAAAAATATATTAATAAACGCAACTAACAACGATCAAAACATTTTCAATGTTTCACCGTCTTTCAGAATTCTTTACTTATAGTAAAGATAAATTTACTGTAAATCGAATAAATCTCATATGGCATACTTCCCGAAATTTTTTTTGTCGCTTATAAATTCAAGGTGTGCCCTAAAATGATAGTCAGAGTTAGAAAATAAAAAATCTGAAATAGAAACATCGCAAGTGTCGACCCACTTCCACTGTACCTTTTGTATGGGTCTACAGGTGAGATCACTACGAATGTATGTGTATGATATACAAATAGGCCCACTTCCCCTATACATATAGTTGGGTCGCCTTGTGAGACCACTACCGCTGTATATGTATGATATACAAGTAGGCCCACCTCCACTATACATATGTGTAGGTCGCCGGGTGAGACCACTACCACTCTATATGTATGATATACAAGTAGGCCCACTTCCCCTATACATATGTTTGGGTCGCCTTGTGAGAACACTACCAATGTATGTGTATAATATACAAGTAGGCCCACTTCCACTATACATATGTTTGGGTCGACGGGTGAGTCCACTAATACTGTACATTTCATTACCTGGACGGGTGAGACCATTACCAATGTATGTGTATAATATACAAATAGGCCCACTTCCACTGTACATATGTTAGGGTCTACGGGTGAGACCACTACCAATGTATGTGTATAATATACAAGTAAGCCCACTTCCACTGTACATATGTTTGGGTGGCCGGGTGAGTCCACTAATACTGTATAATTCTTTACCTGGACGGGTGAGAACACTAACAATGTAGATGTATGATATTCAAGTAGGCCCACTTCAACTATACATATATTTGGGTCCACGGGTGAGACCACTACCAATGTATGTGTATAATATACAAGTAGGCCCACTTCCACTGTACATATGTTTGGGTCTACGGGTGAGTCCACTACTAATGTAGATGTATGATATTCAAGTAAGCCCACTTCAACGACACATATGTTTGGGTCGCCGGTTGAGACCACTACTAACGTAGGTGTATGATATACAAGTAGGCCCACTATACATATGTCTGGGTCAACGGTCGAGTCCACTAATACTGTACATTTCTTTAGCTGGACGGGTGAAACTACTACCAATGCAGGTGTATGATATACAAGTAGGCTCACTTCAACTATCCATACGTTTGGGTCGCCGGATGAGACCACTATCAATGTATGTGTTTGATATACAAGGAGGCCCACTTCTACTCTACATGTGTTTGGGTCGCCTAGTGAGACTACTACCAATGTATGTATTTGATATACAAGGTGGCCCACTTTCTCTCTACATATAGTTAGGTCGCCGGGTAAGACTACTACCAATGTATGTGTTTGATATACAAGGAGGCCCACTTTTACTGTACATTTGTTTGGTTCGCCTGGTGAGACTACTACCAATGTATGTGTATGATATACAAGGATGCCCACTTCTACCCTATATGTGTTTGGGTCGCCTGGTGAGACCATTACCAATGTCTGTGTATGATATACAAGGAGGGCCACTTCTACTCTACATGTGTTTGGGTCGCCTGGTGAGACCATTACCAATGTATGTGTATGGTATACTCGTACAATGAGGCCCACTTCTACTCCACATATGTTTAGGTGTTGGGCGAGACTACTACCAATGTATGTGTATGATATACATGTAGGCCCACTTCCACTCTACATATGTATGGGTCGCGGGGTAAGACTACTACTAATGTAGGTGTATGATAACAAGTAGGCCCACTTCCACTCTACATATGTTTGGGTCGTGGGGTAAGACTACTACTAATGTATATGTATGATATACAAGTAGGCCTACTTCCACTCTACATATGTTTGGGTCGCCGGGTAAGACTACTACTACTGTATGTGTATGAGATTCAAGTACGCCCACTTCCACTCTACATATGTTTGGGTAACTGGGTAAGACTACTACTAATGTAGGTGTATGATATACAAGTAGGCCCACTTCCACTCTACATATGTTTGGGTCGCCGGGTAAATCAAGTACTACTGTATGTGTATGATATACATGCAGGATTAATTCCACTGTAGATGTGTTTGTGTCGACGGGCGAGACTACTACCATTGTATGTGTATGATATACAAGGAGGCCAACTTCCACTCTACATATGGTTGGGTCGCCGGGTAAGACTACTACCAATGTATGTGTTTGATATAAAAGGAGGCCCACTTTTACTGTACATTTGTTTGGTTCGCCTGGTGAGACTACTACCAATGAATGTGTATGATATACAAGGATGCCCACTTCTACCCTATATGTGTTTGGGTCGCCTGGTGAAACCATTACCAATGTATGTGTATGATATACAAGGAGGGCCACTTCTACTCTACATATGTTTGGGTCGCCGTGTAAGACTACTACCAATGTAGGTGTATGATATACATGTAGGACCACTTCCACTATACATATGTTTTGGTCGCCGGGTAAGACTACTACCAATTTAGGTGTAGATATACAAGTAGGCCCACTACCACTATACATATGATTGGGTCGCTGGGTAAGACTACTACCAATGTAGGTGTATGATATACAAGTAGGCCCACTTCCACTATACATATGATTGGGTCGCCGTGTAAGACTACTACCAATGTAGGTGTATTATATACAAGTAGGCTCACTTCCACTATACATATGATTGGGTCGCCGTGTAAGACTACTACCAATGTAGGTGTATGATATACAAGTAGGCCCACTTCCACTATACATATGTTTGGGTCGCAGGGTAAGACTACTACCAATGTAGGTGTATGATATACAAGTAGGCCCACTTCCACTATACATATGATTGGGTCACCGGGTAAGACTACTACCAATGTAGGTGTATGATATACAAGTAGGCCCACTTCCACTGTACATATGTTTGGGTGGCCGGGCGAGTCCACTAATACTGTATATTTCTTTACCTGGACGGGTGAGAACACTAACAATGTAGATGTATGATATTCAAGTAGGCCCACTTCAACTATACATATATTTGGGTCCACGGGTGAGACCACTACCAATGTATGTGTATAATATACAAGTAGGCCCACTTCCACTGTACATATGTTTGGGTCTACGGGTGAGTCCACTACTAATGTAGATGTATGATATTCAAGTAAGCCCACTTCAACGACACATATGTTTGGGTCGCCGGTTGAGACCACTACTAACGTAGGTGTATGATATAAAAGTAGGCCCACTATACATATGTCTGGGTCAACGGTCGAGTCCACTAATACTGTACATTTCTTTAGCTGGACGGGTGAAACTACTACCAATGCAGGTGTATGATATACAAGTAGGCTCACTTCAACTATCCATACGTTTGGGTCGCCGGATGAGACCACTATCAATGTATGTATTTGATATACAAGGAGGCCCACTTCTACTCTAAATGTGTTTGGGTCACCTGGTGAGACTACTACCAATGTATGTATTTGATATACAAGGTGGCCCACTTCCTCTCTACATATGGTTAGGTCGCTGGGTAAGACTACTACCAATGTATGTGTTTGATATACAAGGAGGCCCACTTTTACTGTACATTTGTTTGGTTCACCTGGTGAGACTACTACCAATGTATGTGTATGATATACAAGGATGCCCACTTCTACCCTATATGTGTTTGGGTCGCCTGGTGAACCATTACCAATGTCTGTGTATGATATACAAGGAGGGCCACTTCTACTCTACATGTGTTTGGGTCGCCTGGTGAGACCATTACCAATGTATGTGTATGGTATACTCGTAAAATGAGGCCAACTTCTACTCCACATATGTTTGGGTGTTGGGCGAGACTACTACCAATGTATGTGTATGATATACATGTAGGCCCACTTCCACTCTACATATGTATGGGTCGCGGGGTAAGACTACTACTAATGTAGGTGTATGATAACAAGTAGGCCTACTTCCACTGTACATATGTTTGGGTCGCCGGGTAAGACTACTACTACTGTATGTGTATGATATTCAAGTACGCCCACTTCCACTCTACATATCTTTGGGTCGCTGGGTAAGACTACTACTAATGTAGGTGTATGATATACAAGTAGGCCCACTTCCACTCTACATATGTTTGGGTCGCCGGGTAAATCAAGTACTACTGTATGTGTATGATATACATGCAGGATTAATTCCACTGTAGATGTGTTTGGGTCGACGGGCGAGACTACTACCATTGTATGTGTATGATATACAAGGAGGCCAACTTCCACTCTACATATGGTTGGGTCGCCGGGTAAGACTACTACCAATGTATGTGTTTGATATAAAAGGAGGCCCACTTTTACTGTACATTTGTTTGGTTCGCCTGGTGAGACTACTACCAATGAATGTGTATGATATACAAGGATGCCCACTTCTACCCTATATGTGTTTGGGTCGCCTGGTGAAACCATTACCAATGTATGTGTATGATATACAAGGAGGGCCACTTCTACTCTACATATGTTTGGGTCGCCGTGTAAGACTACTACCAATGTAGGTGTATGATATACAAGTAGGCCCACTTCCACTATACATATGTTATGGTCGCCGGGTAAGACTACTACCAATTTAGGTGTATGATATACAAGTAGGCCCACTTCCACTATACATATGATTGGGTCGCTGGGTAAGACTACTACCAATGTAGGTGTATGATATACAAGTAGGCCCACTTCCACTATACATATGATTGGGTCGCCGTGTAAGACTACTACCAATGTAGGTGTATGATATACAAGTAGGCCCACTTCCACTATACATATGATTGGGTCGCCGTGTAAGACTACTACCAATGTAGGTGTATGATATACAAGCAGGCCCACTTCCACTCTACATATGTTTGGGTCGCCGGGTAGGACTCCTACCAATGTATGTGTATGATATACAAGTAGGCCCACTTCTACTATACATATGATTGGGTCGCTGGGTAAGACTACTACCAATGTAGGTGTATGATATACAAGTAGGCCCACTTCCACTATACATATGTTTGGGTCGCTGGGTAAGACTACTACCAATGTAGGTGTATGATATACAAGTAGGCCTACTTCCACTATACATATGATTGGGTCGCCGTGTAAGACTACTACTTATGTAGGCGTATGATATACAAGTAGGCCCACTTCAACTATACATATGATTGGGTCGCCGGGTAAGACTACTACCAATGTAGGTGTATGATATACAAGTAGGCCCACATCTACTATACATATGTTTGGGTCGCCGGGTAAGACTACTACCAATGTAGGTGTATGATATACAAGTAGGCCCACTTCCACTATACATATGATTGGGTCGCTGGGTAAGACTACTACCAATGTAGGTGTATGATAAACAAGTAGGCCCACTACCACTATACATATGTTTGGGTCGCCGGGTAAGACTACTACCAATGTAGGTGTATGATATACAAGTAGGCCCACTTCCACTATATATGATTGGGTCGCCGTGTAAGACTACTACCAATGTAGGTGTATGATATACAAGTAGGCCCACTTCCACTATATATGATTGGGTCGCCGTGTAAGACTACTACCAATGTAGGTGTATGATATACAAGTAGGCCCACTACCACTATACATATGTTTGGGTCGCCGGGAAAGACTACTACCAATGTAGGTGTATGATATACAAGTAGGCCCACTTCCACTATACATATGTTTGGGTTGCCGTGTAAGACTACTACCAATGTAGGTGTATGATATACAAGTAGGCCCACTACCACTATACATATGTTTGTGTCGCCGTGTAAGACTACTACCAATGTAGGTGTATGATATACAAGTAGGCCCACTTCCACTATACATATGTTTGGGTTGCCGTGTAAGACTACTACCAATGTAGGTGTATGATATACAAGTAGGCCCACTACCACTATACATATGTTTGGGTCGTCGTGTAAGACTACTACCAATGTAGGTGTATGATATACAAGTAGGCCCACTTCCACTATACATATGTTTGGGTCGCCGTGTAAGACTACTACCAATGTAGGTGTATGGTATACAAGTAGGCCCACTACCACTATACATATGTTTGGGTCGCCGTGTAAGACTACTACCAATGTAGGTGTATGATATACAAGTAGGCCCACTTCCACTATACATATGTTTAGGTTGCCGTGTAAGACTACTACCAATGTAGGTGTATGATATACAAGTAGGCCCACTTCCACTATACATATGATTGGGTCGCCGTGTAAGACTACTACCAATGTAGGTGTATGATATACAAGTAGGCCCACTTCCACTATACATATGGTTGGGTCGCAGGGTAAGACTACTACCAATGTATGTGTATGATATACAAGTAGGCCCACTTCTACTATACATATGATTGGTTCGCTGGGTAAGACTACTACCAATGTAGGTGTATGTTATACAAGTAGGCCCACTTCCACTATACATATGATTGGGTCGCCGTGTAAGACTACTACCAATGTAGGTGTATGATATACAAGTAGGCCCACTTCCACTATACATATGTTTGGGTCGCCGTGTAAGACTACTACCAATGTAGGTGTATGATATACAAGTAGGCCCACTTTCACTATACATATGTTTGGGTCGCCGTGTAAGACTACTACCAATATAGGTGTATGATAACAAGTAGGCCCACTTCGACTCTACATATGTTTGGGTCGCTGGGTAAGGCTACTACTGCTGTATGTGTATGATATACAAGTAGGCCCACTTCCACTATACATATGTTTGGGTCACCGGGTGGGATCACTACCAATGTACGTGTATGATGGACTAGCATGTACACTTCTACTATTATTGTCATTGGGTCTACTAGTACACTACTTTTATTTATTTATTTAGCTGGATGGGTGAGTCCACTACCACTGTACGTTTATGATTTGGCAGGTTCCACTACCATTCTACGTGTATAAAGGGGCAGGGTGAACTACCACTGTAGGTGTATGAGGGGCAGGATGAACTACTACTGTACTGGTATGAGTGGGCTGGGTCAACTTATACTGTACATGTATGAGTTGACGGGTGGGTCCACTACCCGTTTGCGTGTATGAGTGGGCAGGGTAAATTGCTATTGTTAGTGTAGAAATAGACAGAAACCCCACAAGTACTTTACATGTGTGTGAGTGGGCAGGGTCAACTACCACTGTACGTAATTGAGTAAATGGGAGGGCCCACTACCACTGTACGGTCATGATGTACGAGTAGGCTCACTTCCAATGTAAATATGTTTGGGTCGATGGATGAGTCCACTACCACTGTACGTTTATGAGTGGGCAGGGTCAACTACCAATGTACATGTATGAGTTGACGAGTGGGTCCACTACCAGTGTACGTGTATGAGTGGGTAGGGTAAACTACCACTGTACGTGTTTGAGTAGATGGGTGGGTCCAATACTAGTGTCTATGAGTGGGTGGGGTCAACTACCATTGTACATGTATGAGTTGACGGTTGGGTCCACTACCACTGTACAGTTATGAGTGCGCAGGTTCAACTACCACTGTACGTGTATGAGTTGACGGTTGGGTCCACTACCACGGTATATGTATGAGGAAGCAGTGTTTACTACCACTGTACATGTTTGAGTTGACGGTTGTGTCAACCACCACTGTTTGTGTATGCTTAGACGGGAGGGCTCAATATCACTGTACGTTTATGACTGGGCTGGGTCAACTACCACTTTTTGTGTATGAGTAGATGGGAGGCTTACTATCACTGTACATGTGTACGAGTGGGCAGGGTCAACTACCACTGTACGTATTTGAGTAGATAGTAGGGCTCACTACCACTGTACATGTGTATGAGTGAGCAGGGTCAACTACTAATGTACATATTTGAGTAGATGTGAGGGCCCACTACCACTGTACATGTGTTTGGGTCGCCAAATGAGTCCGCTACAACTGTACGTGCTTGATGTACGAGTAGGCTTACTTCCAATGTACATGTGTTAGTGTCGAAAAGTGAGTCCACTAATACTGTACATTACTTTAGTTGGATGGGTGAGCCCACCACCACTGTACGTGTATGATGGACGAGTAAGCCCACTTCCACTGTACATTTGTTTGGGACGACAAATAAGTCCACTGCCATGCGTAGACGGGAGAGTCCACTACCACTGTAAGTGTATGAGTAGATGGGAGGATCCACTACTAATGTACGTGTATAAGAAGACGGGTGGATTCGGTACTACTGAACATGTATGTGTCCAACATGTCAAAGTGATGATGGATGGTACTATGCATGAAAGTCTATGAGTAATAATTAACACCATGTAACCCACATATTACGGCTACATAGTGAAACTAAAGTGATGGGATGGTACTGGGTATAAATAACATCATACGACTCATACACTAATGCCAGATGGTGAGGCCAAAGTGCTGGATGGTACTGAGTCCAAAGGTCTGTGAGTATAACACCACTGCTCTCAACTACTGACGCCATAAGATGGGCCCAAAGTGATGACCATGAGTTTGGGCTCAGTGGGTTCAAACTACTGGTGAGCTCAATCTACTGCGAACATCTATGAAAACCCAGCCGTTTGGCCTCACCTTGTGGCGTCAGGCTTGGGCCCAAACAGCTGCGAAAAGAGGCGAGCTGGGCCCAAAGTACTGTGAAACCAAATTTATATATATATATATATATATATATATATATACATACATACATACATACATACATACATACATACTTACATACATACATACATACATACATACATACAAGTTAAGTACCCCTAACTGACTTACTCACTCACTCACTCATCACGAAATCTTGAAAACCATCAAACAGATTTACACGAAATTTTAAAGAAGTTAGCTTTAGTATCGAAGGGGTCCACTAACAAAGTATTTTCGAAATTTAATTCCTAAGGGGTACAAACAGCCCATAAAAATGTCCTCTTTTCCATAAAAAAAACATTGGGTTATTGTAAATTAATAACAGGGGTTTTATAAATAAATTAAAATTTGTATATTGTATTTTTTAAATTACCTTATTGATGCAGATTAATATTCAACTGTTAAACAAAAAGAAATTAAATAAACACGTAAAAAATAGGCTAAGGAATATTCTCTACTAATAAATATGTAGCAATGCAATTAGTGTGAGTAAAATACTGTAAATAAATTTAATATTGTGAGTTTACGTCATACAGATAATCTACTATTATTTGTAGTCAAAGTCACATGCCGAGGCCAGAGTCCGAGTTGTATCGAGCACAGCGAGACTTGGCCATATGAAGCGTGCATGGGTGTCCCTTTGTATCTAAATATATATCAAAGCCATTTACCACTCATCACTATTTCTCCAAAATTATACTTCCTAGAGGCTCACTGAGAAAGGATTATTCCCTCGGTTCTCAGGACCGTTTCACTGTCCTCTAAAATTTCCATATTATTCTTATGGAGCTATTTTAATTAGCTGATTTATTTGATTAACAGCTGTGAAGTAAAAGCAAATTGACTAACATTGTCGTAGGGTAAACTTTTAAATTTATAAATAATTGAGTACAGTAGTAAATAGTTTCTTTATAACTATACACAGCACCAGTTGTCCGAAATACAAATTGTTCAAATAATAGTGAAAAATACAGTGTAACCTGAAAGCTTGCTGCACATTTCGATTATATAATCGAACTAAATATGACCGGCGAAGCGGGCAATTACATCTAGTAGTTAATATAACCATTGATTTTATAAGCATATATTTCCCATCCAATATTTAATTTTGTGTCTAAAAAATATCAGATTTTTTAATGTGTGGAGTGCTAGTGTAGCCCTGTTTACATTTAAAGCAGTTTAAACCAGCTGTGGTAGCAGCCCTCACGAACTAACCAAGTCACTGGCACAAATATTCCTATTATATGAGATATATATTTGTAAGTACGAGGATATAACGCATTACTAGAATCTTGAAGATAAGAACTGCATCAAAATTGAAGTTTACAATGTATATTTTGTTTTTGGTAAAGTGGCCCGTTTTACATAGGCATTATAGGTCTCCCCATAGAATAACCTGTGAGTGGGATAACTATCGTTAATAGCAACTAGATTTAGGGTCTAGACTTAGGGTAAATACAATCGCAGCTTATTTCAATTGTAAGCAGTAATAATTTATATTGTTTAAGTGCTTTTATCTATGAATAAAACTTGTCTGAATACGATGAATATATTTTTAATGTATTAATATTATTTAATTTAAACACAACTACAAGTGAAAGGTGGATAGTTCATAATGTATTTAAATTGAATGTAGTCAAACTAATAGTTGATTAGGAAAACTAAACAAGGTATTTAGTCTTTAGAAATATATTTTTAATAGATACTTAATGAGTATGATGCAAACTAAGAACGAATATTGTCAAAGCTGAAATTGTAACTCTGACTGTCAGAAACCAACACTTAAGTACTGTTTGTACATATATGATATAGCTGAGAAATCACATTGGACATTAGGCCAGTAGAATATTATTCTGTTAATACATTGGGGGTTTCAAAACTAGTTGTTTGTTTATAAAAATAAATAGGCATCCTTATAAGTGCATCCCAGATTACAAATAATATGAATGCAAAATAAATCATATAGATAAAATAATGATAGAACAGGCAATAGTTGTTTGAAAGTATATTTATAAAATACCATAATCCAGACTAATTTTACCGAAAAATCACGATTTTAGCAAAAGTTTATGTAAAATAGTTGCAGCAGTATTAAACTGTAAAAATGTCTCTCAGTTTTCTGGACTGGAAAATTGGTCTCCATCTTGTTCAGTAACATCATAATCCACCTCAGCTCTAGGGCTTTGTAGATTCTAATCTTTAACTAAAAGAACTTCTAATAAGAATATGGTGAAATTTAAATATACCATTGCAGAATTAAATACGTTTATTTTTATATCTCTTACATTTGATATTAATTATTTACACTACATAATATAACGTACATTTCTCAATGCCTAAGCAGCATAGAGGGGATGTAATGTTTAGTTTTTTATTAGCATTTTTTGAAACACGAAAATATGTCAAAAACACAATTCATAGATTTCTGTATTTCATATATGTACTGTAAAAAGACGTTCAATAAACAAATAAATAATGTTGCATTTTAATTAGGCTGCCCTTTAGTAGAAATTTATTTTAAACGTATTCATAACGGCCAACGGCTTCCTCAGAGGCCTTCAATGGAGTGTTAAATATCTCAGTTCATTACAGTCACCATTTACCAGGCCATATTTACTTTTAAGAAACGTTTCATGAATTGTTCTAGAATCATCTCATAAAATGCTTTTATTACTACGTGTTATTTAAAAAATTCGTAAATTATTTTTAAACATATTTGTTTAAATATAGTTATATAATATTTAAACAAATATTATATAACCAACATGGTCTCAAATAATATCCATATTAAATTACAAGATTTTCTTGATTTTCTTAAGATTCTTATTTTGTTTGTTTTGCAGGTATCGATGGTAGTTCTCATTGAAGTAATCCAGCTTTAAAACACACCTCCCCCCTTAAAATCAAAATCAAGTAAAATAATAAATGTTTACTTCTCCACTTAAAATACAAAAGAAATAATTATAATACATTACTATTTACAAACAATGGTTCTAACTTAAAAAACAATTACAATGGAGAACAAAGTAATTCCCACTCAGATCTGTGCGTGGGCGAGTTGTTATTTTTAAAGGTTATTTTAAGTCAGAAAAAAAGAATGGGAAATAATTAAAATCGTATAATATTCACAATATATGTATAAGCAATGACATGTTAAAATTTCAATAACTGAGTATACAATAATTGTGAATTGTTTAAAGTGTATATTAGAATCTAATAAAACAAATGTACGAAAACCACATTAGAAAATGGAAATAGTCATAAATAAGAATATAACCAAGGTAAGACAATTAGAAAAAAAATAAAAACAAATGAACATTTTATAGCACAACAAATACGTCTGATTGGGTAAAGTAGAGGTAATAAACTACCATTACGTTATATATGGTAAGGTTTTGTCAGCTACCATTTATTAATTTAAAATTATATAAAAGCTGTGTTGTGTATTTGTAAAATAAAAATATCAAATATGATCTCCTGTTACAAAGCCAAAGCCAATCCATCAAGCCATTTAAGACCTGCCATTCTTATTCTGTTTATGCTAGATAATCCCTCGATAGAACAGCGAAGGGGACACTCTGTTAATATGTGATCCATTGTTTGGACAAACTCCCCGCAATCACATTACTAATCTATTGTCAATCCCCAATGTATACTTCCAGTAGTTACATCTGCCCACTGCAGATCGGAACCAATTCAACAGTGACCATCCCAACGAGGGAGGTTCATTCCACCTACAATTATTGAAGGATCATTAATTTGAAACTTATTTCGTTCATAAAAATAACTTTTTCACTCTATAGCCTAGCTAGTATTGGGCGAGAAATTTGATCTGCTGTACTGAAAAGCAGTACGTAGAAGTGGGTTTAGAGATTTTAAATGGCCGTTCTTGAAAACCTGTGTAATGGAGAGGTGTGGGCCATTCAAATCTTATTGAATCCTTTAAGTAGGGCCTCCTAACGTCTTATTTCTGGATGAGCTAAATTGCACAGCACCGGGAGCCAATGTAATTAATTGGACTTCAATCAGTTTAGTATGTGCGCTATTTAGCCAAACGGGAGCACTGTATTCAGCAGCTGAATAAACCAGCGTCAAATAAGTAGTACGCAGGACGTGTCCTAAGGTATTCCAGCAGTATCATATAGTTTTAGCTTTAGCTGCTGTTTTTTGAATGTGGCTTTTAAACGTCAGCGATCGATCTAACGTTAATCCCAAGTACTGTTGATGATCATTGTGGTGGATATTTACACAATTTAGTAGGATATTTAATTTTCTATTATCTAGTCGATTATGTAGCCTTATTAAAGCTACTATTTTTTTTGATATGTTGAACAACTTAAATGAGAGATTAAAATGAAACTTCTTCAATGGTAAACAGTTGTCTTTATTTATCTTCTTATAAATTACCTCAAAACATAAAATTGGTTTCTTCTTTAAATAATAATAAAAACAAAAATAAAAATCTCGTCTTTTATTGACTCAATGGAACATAAATAAATTAAAACAACTCTTCCAAAATAATAAATTAAATATCTTCAGACCAGAACCTTTTTTATTTATTTGACTTTTTTAATAAATTTCTTTAAACTATTAGATCAAAAATTTCAAAATTGTATTCAAATTTCTAAATTCTTTAAAATTTTATAAATTGCTTTAAAATTTTTTAAATTTTAAAATTGCTTTAAATTGTTTATAATTCTTTAAATTGTAAATTCTTTAAATTTCTTTAAACTGCCTCCTGGAGATCTGGAGCCAAAAGAGATAACGAGCTTTTAGTGACTTGAACCATTTTTCCTTTTACTTACAAAGTTTAAAAGCAAAACCAAGAAAATCAAAACACTCTAAGAATGTGTCACTAGAAGAGTGACTTCAAACCAGAAATAAGTTTAACCGCGTATGCTTGGTGGATCTTACCCTATCTACTAAAACCCTACTGAAAATCCTAACTAAAGAAAACTTGTAAAAATTACTTACCTAGCTGTCCTGGAGGTTTCAAATCCAAAAGTGACCACAACAAAGCTCGACCGGCATTCAATCACTCATTCACACGTGAACTAAGAAGATATTGCCACAACGGTTAAAGTAACACCGAAATGGTAAAGTCACCGTGTACTCGAAAGAGGATCGCACGTGGTCACACTCAGGAAGACATCGCAGAACTCCCGGAAAGCCTGCAACCCTTCCACCAACGGACTTACCCCCTCTTAACTCTAGAAGCTAAATCAACCAATAAGAACCCTCTAAACCAGGACATCTGAACAGGTAAGGCACACCAAACATGTTGCCTTCAGAAAACATGTCGCATGAAATTGACAGGAAATTAACAGACGTGAAAATACTGGTTATTTAGCTAATTTATATGAGAAAAAACTACTTTTTTATTTGAAAGGAGAAGATTCTGAATTTTTCTCAAAACTTGGAGAATTTATATCGAACACTTTTGGAAAACAAACCAAACTCCTGAACCTCTCAGTTCTTACAATATTTAACATTTACTAAATACAATTTTCTAATTTAATTATAATGAAACAATTAAAAATTGTTACAATTACTTAATTGGAAGTAGGCTACTTTGGTTTTTGATGTGTTAGGATTTAGTTTCCAGGTTTTAAAATAATCTTCGAGGTTGCTAATTTTTTAGAGTTTCTTCAGTAGCTGTAAAGTTTTTATCTTGATAAGCTAAAGAAAAATTGTCTGCGTATATACATTTTCTAGATTTTGTAATTTGGATGTCAGTGATATTACGTTGAATAAAATTGAAGCAAGTACAGACCCCCCCCCCCATCACGTTGAAATAATGCCATAAACTATGACCATATATGGTTCCAATTCGTCTGTTTTTTACATATTTAGAAAACTTAGTTACTATTACATTATATGTACTTTTGAATGATATTTATTAAGTCCATATTGTATATTTTATATATTTTATAATTTATTTATAAATGTTGGCCAACATAATTTTACTAAGATAGTGTTAGTAATGATCAAATTTAACTGTAATGAACAGACCATACCAATATATCCTTAAGTGTATGTGTGGGTGGATGGTTCAACACTATTTTAGTATAAGGGTATGTTTGGTTAATGCCACTGTAGTGCATAAGTGGGTGGTTGGGATAATAACACTTTACGTGTATGAGTGGGTGGTATATACCTAGTCTTCAGGCCAATCTATAGAGTAAGCCTCTCTGATTGATCTATCCGACTATCATACCAATACTATGTTATAGTAAGGGCTGCTTACTAGAGATAAGGTGGTGTTGGCAGATACTAAGGTACATACCTAGTCTTCAGGGCAATCTATAGAGTGAGCCTCTCTGATTGATCTATCCGACTATCACACCAATATTATGTCTAAGGCTGCTTACTGGAGATAAGGTGGTGTTGGCAGGATACTAAGGTACATACCTAGTCTTCAGGGTAATCTATAGAGTGAATCTCTCTGATTGATCTATCCGACTATCATACCAATACTATGTATATGGCTGCTTACTAGAGATAAGGTGGTGTCGGCAGATACTAAGGTACATACCTAGTCTTCATGGGAATCTATAGAGTGAGCCTCTCTGATTGAACTATCCGACTATCATACCAATACTATGTCTAAGACTGCTTGTTGGAGATAAAATGGTGTTGGCAGACACTAAGGTACATACATAGCCGTCAGGGAAATCTATAGAGTGAGTCTCTTTGATTGAATTGTAGGGTTTTCAATAAGTGTAAGTCTCTCCATTATAATTGTAGGACTGCTTGTAATACTACACGCTTTTCTTAATATAGGACACAATTATTTTTAAAATTACTTTCTCGTCTATCATTTTGCTAATTATGGTCCTTATTCAATCAGTTCAATCTAATTAAAAAAAAATCATTTACATAAATGTTTAGCTTGATTTAAAACTGTAAATAATTGTTTGACGTTCTAAAAATTAACATCTCAAACAATACTACCACTCAGCCACTATAAAATACCCTCTGCTGTCAGTAATACAAAATTTCTTAATACTCCCATACTTATGACAGTAATTAAAAAAATAGACCAGATCTGTCATAAAATTACAGAGTTAAACATTATAAAACGCTTAGAGAGAGAGACTCAGTTTCTTAATGTCCCGTCTTACTTTCAATGTTAAAACAACCCCCCCCCCTCTACATGGAAAGCTGCCAAGAAGGGGCTGTAGTACTTGTGGCACCATTTCAATTATATGGGTAAGAGACGAATAGAATAAAAATCGTTGATGTATATACCTTCACCACGATATAAATACAATGTTTAGCGAAAATTAGTTTTAAATTGTATTGTGTAATTTTCCTAATAAATATTTAGACCAGGGGTTTATACATATTTAGCAGATAACGTGGTTTTATTATTGCAAATTAAATAATATCGTTACTAAAATAAATATATTAATTTGAATTTTATGCCTTATTATTAAAAATCATAAAATAAGCTAGTGTATTTATGTATGGGCAACCTGCGTTTAGTAATTTAAATTGAATAATGTATAATTAGCATAAGATACTATATACAACCATATGATACTATAAGCCCCCCAAAAATGTGAATGCTTATCTTTTAGTTTATATTTATCCCAAATTTTTGTTACATTCCCTAAATGCTCTTTATCTTTTCCAATAAAATTTAATTTAAATTTAATTTTACGGTATGCCCAGGCAAGAATCCATAAAAATACTAATTAACCTCAAATATTAGTATATTGGTAAATGTTAATAACTTTATAATGTTAATTATATAAGAAGAAATATAAGCATACTTTTTACAATATTTAAATACAATCACTTGACAAACTAGCTGGCTAAAGTAGTTTTATTCGATGTCACATTTCAGATCAGTTATACAGAAGTGCAGACATGTGTAGGAATCCATTAGCAGGGTGGTGACAGACACCATCAGCTTTACTAGGGTTTACAAACGTGTTGGGGAGACGGATATTCATCGAGTATCTGACTGAATTGAACAGCCTCTACAACAGTATTGGAATGTATTTAAAGACAATTGCTTGATAAAATAGCTGGCTATAATAGTTTTATTTGTCTCTGACATCTCAGATCAGTTATACAGAAGTGTAGACATGTGTAGGAATCCATTAGCAGGGTGGTGACAGACACCATCAGCTTTACTAGGGTTTACATACGTATTGGGGAGACAGGGTTCATCGAGTATATGACTGAATCGTACTGTCTGAAGAACAGTATTGGAATGTATTTAAAGACAATTAATTGATAAACTAGCTGGCTAAAGTAGTTTTATTTGTCTATGACATCTCAGTTCAGTTATACAGAAGTGTAGACATGTGTAGGAATCCATTAGCTGGGTGGTGACAGACATGATCAGCTTTAGTAGGGTTTACATAAGTATTGGGGAGACAGGGATTCATCAAATATCTGACTGGATCGAACAGTCTGTAGAACAGTATTGGAATGTATCTAAACAATCAATATTCAGGTTACCCTGTCAGCTCCTCTCAGAACTAAATTTATAGATTTTAAGGAACCTGAATTCTGCTACGAAGAATGAAATAATTGTTGATTACTTTATTTTATCTGATCTGAAACTGAATAATTTGAAAGGACTTATCCTAGTTACATATATAAAAAAACTTAGATCCGAAAACAGTTTTTACTCCCTTTTTCAATTGTTTAGTTTTTAACACATACAAAATGATTTCTTTTAAGCATTTTAAGGATCGTGTGTTAAGTTTAATATTATTGGTTGTTAAAAATTTGAAAATGTTCTAATAACATTACTTTATTTATAAGTAGAAAAGAATGGACTTATTGCTGCAAATATATAAAATTGTAATCATACAAACAATTGTTTCTTAAGGTTCTGTATACAATTATATTGTTGAGCTGATCTTGTAATAGTATTGTTGATCATATAACAACTAACCATTTTTTTTTTAAAGTTTACTGTCAATGTGGCCTACAAAAAGTCGGTCCACTCTGGCTGCAAGTAAAATACATGGAATGCCCTGTGTCTGAAAAACAGATTTCATGTCCACATTTTTTGGGTTATAAAAATAATGGGCAATAGGCTATAATATTTTAAATTCCGGAATCATTTATCATAAAGACAATCTTTTGTTGGTTTTTTTAACACAAGAAAAATATTTTATTCATTTAAAGTTCATCATCAAATTAAATCTTCTATTAAAGTCATTTGTTCATTACATTTTTTAAAAATATTAGATAACTTTATTCACAAATTAATAATGATCCATGGTTATAGTGGATTAATTTAGTAAAATAAATTAGGAAGAGTGAGCGCTTTACTAAACACCTCCATTATGGTAATAGTAACTGAAGAACTTTTCATCATATTCTTTTTGTTGCAACAAAAAATACACATAATCTATTTTTAGTCCTAATAATAAAAACTAGCCACATTATGAGACTCAGAAGCTTATTCCTGAGATGGTATTGTAGTGTCAATGAAAGTAATGGACATGAAGTGGACAATGAAAGTAATGTGAAACAAAACAATATATTTTTTATTTTTTTTAAGTGGTCCATTTCCAATAAAAAAATGAAAAAATGGACATTTCCAATAAAATATTTATGTGGTTGTGGAACATACTCAGACATACTATTATGAGGAGCACAAAATACAGTACAAGTTAAACTTTAATGATAAATATCTCAAGACAAGGCCTGTCCTAACACCTCAGACCACTTGACCACTGGCCTTTCCAGGAACACTCGCTCACCATACCTTAACTAAAGAAAATTTTGATAGTTCTTTGAGTTGATTTCCCAATTTATGTGTTGATGCTGTTTCCTCTGGACTAATTTGTAAGATATATGTTATTTGTTCAGTGATTTATCTCATTGAAATTATGATTATTTGCTTTCTAAAAACCATTTACAAACTAGCACAAAAAATCTAAATGTTTAAAAGAAATTCCAATCATATTTCAACTATACTAATATATATATATATATATATATATATATATATATATATATATATATATATATATATATTAGTAAACGTACTTCATGACTTGCGGCGCCTTTTATACTAATCAGTACAATAATACTCCGTTGTATATATATATATATATAGCGTGTATATATAAACCAAGGATTTTGTTCTGGTCTCGTCTGGCGTGATTGTTTGGCCTCGTTTATGGATACTGGTGCATCGTGCCTTGCGTTGTGCAACGATAAGTGATGTGCCAAGGTTGATAATGCAGTTGCATCGCCATTAACCTCAATCGGTGAATGCACCACGGTTAGATGCATTCACCGATTACTGTCTAAGGTCGGTCGGCCTAACGAGATATAAAAGGACTGTCGCTCGCTTGGAAGCCAACTACTAGAGACGCAGCAAAGGTCCTGGTGAGTACTCTTATTTATGTAAAAATATTTTTAAATGCCTACTTTAAAAAGACAGTAATTATTGATTTAGCTGTTAACATGAAAGAAATCTTAAATCATTTCTAGAGGAATTGGACTTCTTAACGTTTTCAGTTTAGTCTTGAATATCTTGTACAGAACATGCTCTACAAAATTTTATGAAAACCATTTTTAGTTCTTTAAATTCAGGAAAAAAACCAAGTGGTCTATTTTTAGATATAAAAAAAGCTTTTGATACTGTAAATCATGATATACTTTTAAAGGAACTGTTTGATTGTGGTATAAGAGGTAAAGTGTACAATTAGTTTCAAAGT
>JAQJVL010002438.1:77025-98592 GCA_035578905.1 Stictocephala bisonia
TCTTGTTCATATGTCTAGACAGACGCAACATTATAAGTAAAGTTGTGTTCGATAACTTCAGGCAACAAAGCTCCTCTTTCAGATATTTCACCAGGTCACTTGCGTTAATCGTTTTAGAAATATTCCCAATCTCTCTCCCTCCCTTGGAACCAATGAGACGGTCGGTAGCTGATTTGCTTTTTGAGGGTGTAGGTTGATGACGCGACTTGTTGTTCCTTGGGGCTCCTGATTTAGGTACATTTTCAATTCTTATCTCTCCCTTCGAACCTGTGAGACGGTCGGTAGCTGATTTGCTTGTTGAGGGTGTGGCTGGAAGAGGAAAGTTCTTGATCCTTGGGCCTCCTAATCTCTTTCCCTTGGAACCAGTGTGTGGGTCGGTAAATGGTTTCCTCGTCGATGTATTACTTCTCAATGGGGAAACGGATCGCACATTTGTTGTAGAAATGCGTTGTGTCGATGACGATCCCTTAAGCCCTTTCCCGTCATTTTCGGAATCCTTCCTTTTCTTGTTTTGGTATATATCGATATGCGAGTGAATTTCCTCAGAGGAAGAAGTGGATGATGATGGAGATGAGTGGGAATCGCGTTTATTCTTTTGCCGAACACTTCCTGAATCCCTTTTATCGTCACTAGCTTGCATCCATAACATTGATATCCTTTTCCCCGAGTGAGATTTGGCATCTTTCCTGGGCGCCTTGACAGAGATAGGTGGTTTCATGGACCCAGACGCAGATTTAACGGGTTTATAGGGCAGAATATCCATGATTTCGGGTAGAAGGATATGATCTGTATTTGACTTTGTTTGTGAAGAAAGATTGTCAACAGCGGTCGTGTTTATACTAATAGAGGAGGCTGCAGTTGTGATAGTATTATTATCGGTTATGTTAGATGGAGGAATTCCAAATAGCCGGCTTATGTCTAGTTCGGTAATTTCATCCATATTTATATAATATGAATCTGCCACTCGAATCGGATAATGTACGTTATTGCCCCCTTGTTGCTGATTTTTGTTCGTGGATGTTATATTTGTCGGCCACATCAAAGCTTATTTATCTCTGAAACAAATAAAAAGGAACGATTAGTAGTTTTATTGTAAGATGTTATGTTTAAAGTACTTCAATATAAAAGTTACTATTATAATTATGATGATATAGCACAGAATGTATAATACCAGTGCATTTTTATCAAAATTGAATAAAAGAGATTCCCGAAATACAAACATAAATCTTAATGTTGAATATACAATGCCATAATATTACCTACTTTATTATATCAATAATAATCTATATAGTACATACAAGTCTTTATACTTGATTAAAGTTGACTAATAAATAAAATAATACACTACAAATATTCTTTTCTCAATGGAAATAAGCCTATATGGGCTCGGTGGCCTGTGCGTAGGCTTGAGTTGTTATTATGAAATATATAAAGAAAGGAAATGCAAATATGAGCAGTTAACGGGGTTGACAGTTCAATAAGTATTTATCTTTGACTCTATACAAAACTGTCTAAGTTTGCTACCACTGTCTATTCAACTATGTTATATTTACTGACTGACGGACACTAAATTGCAAAGTACAACCTCTTTTCCCAAACTAAATATATTTCTCAAAATATATTGTCCGAATAAATTCATGTGGTTTAGTAAGATACAAACCCCCTATCCTACGTATCCATGTATGGGTATATTTATTTAATATTCATCTATTTAGTTAGAGCAGTGTTATATGGCTCTATCGTACTGTATTATGATGTTACAGTGTGCGCCTGCAGAACGTTCACATGCAACACGTTACAGATCTTCTAAGCGGTCGTATCATCGTAATTGCAGGTGCAATGAAATATAGATTCAAACTAAAAAGGAACGTTTGTATCAATTCATTGGAACCATTAATTGTTTGATATCAGTGTAAATGGCTTACTATTTACAATTCGTGTAAGGCCCCAAACCGATGATGTGAAGTAGAGTAAACTGACACACACAGAACAAAATAAACACAGGACGCTTTCTGATGGCCGCAAGGAACGCCCACAGAGGAGAAAGAAACAGAGGTTGTATGCAATAGAGTGCTAAATGTGTGTTGAGTAGGCGTTTCTCCAATTTAAAATACAATGACAGGTCCAGTACCTTGTCAGTCTTTCCCTTACCTATCTATCCCAAATCGTCCCGGATAAAGGTATCAATTATTACTACAGATGTAGAAACATGTACAGTATTTGTAATCTATCTAGGACTGCAACTGAAGCTTTCGCTGCGGCCAACGAAAGCAACCCCTGCTTCTTTTTTCTCTGTGAAAAGCTTCAGTTGCATTTATATAGAGATTACAACTAATTTACATCTTTATACATTAGTAGTAATGTTTAAGGTACATAAAAGTAGTAAGGCACCTAAGGTTTGAAATAAAAAAAGTTCTTCCAACGTTAAGTGATTTTTTAACTCTTCACAAAAATAGCTTCTATTCAAGTAGGCCTAGGTGACTGAGTGTCCTAATACATGTTTATCAATCCTTAAAAAGAAATCGGAAATAGAAGTGGGACGTTTACTTCATATTAAAATATCTATGATAGTCGATTTTGACTCCACTTCAGAGGGGACGGTGGTATTGACCCACCCACCCATACACATACGGTGCTATTGACCCACCCATACACGTACGTTAGCTATGCATACGACAATGTACGTATGCTACATTTATCCTTTATTATTTGAGGGATTTAAAGGGAGGTACTGACAAGGTGCTGGCTTAACCATCGCACGACGTACTGGGGAAATAACTACTCGACTAAGCACACTATTGGATGCGACCTCTAATTCTTTCTTTCCTGCGATTAAATCTGTTTTCATAATTGGCCTTTCTTTGTGTTCACACTTTATTCACTCTTTCTTAATGTTAAATAATCCTTTTTCTGGACCATATTGTTTAGGTTCTTTTCCTTGTTAACTTTCTAACCATAACATCGTGTCCGACTATATTCGTGGATTGTACGGTTATATACAGATGCAATAGATATTCCATCTATTATCGGATGTTTATTGTAGACCCCTGACATTGCGAAGCTTCTATATTTAATAATAATAATAACAATCGTTATTGCATTAGACAATTCTTTACATTGTATTGCATGCGTCAGAATTAATAAGAATTAAAATATATGAATAAATTACATAGGCCTACACTATTCATTACCGTAAAAAAATCATTCATTCAACTTACAAAGCTTTAGATATTAAAAAGAAACCGACAGAAAAAAAGCCACTTGAAGAACATAGAGACAGGTCAGGGTCAGAAATCCGCATTCCCTGAAAATGCATCTTGACACGACTAGATTACGCAGTGCATAAATGCTTGAAGTAACCTTCGAACAAATGTGTTCGACGTGAGTGTCCCAAGTGAGACCTCTATCAAGGTACATTCCTAAGAACTTTGTAGATTCAACTTTCTCTATGAGGGTGTCATCTATCATCACAGATGGCCGAAGCCTACTGTCTTGTTGTCGAAGGCAAAAGTTAATATAGTTTGTTTGTTTTTAGTTATTTACATGTAAATAATTATCAGAAAAATACTTGATACAAGAGTTTAGTTTAAAAAACTATACTGCAAGTTTAGTTATTTGCAGAACAAAAGCTAAAAATATTCAATAACATATTTATGTTCAGCCTTTAATCTACTTTATAACAGTGCCTAATTTTTTGGTTAAGAAACACACGGTTTTTCACACAACATTTTGAAACTGGTATCTTCGAACTGTCATTTTAAAGAAATTATTAGAGATTTTTGCATTGAAAAGGTATTTTTAAATGTGTTTTGTTTCTATCGATTATATTTCTCACTGGCAAAGTGAAAGAGATCCCGTTGTCGACGATAACAGAACCTATAAAAAATATTGAATGTTGAAAATAATTTAAAATGTTTTGAATGTGGCACGGGCAGCGTGTTATCAGGCGATGGACAGATATAAATGTTTTCCAGAATCATTTATTATTTCGTCGAACATTTTTTCAAGCAGTCCAGCACTTTAAATTGAAATACAGATTTTAAGGGAAACGATTAACTACAATTATAAATAATTGTAAGTTAGAACAATACGCTCAAACAACGGCTATTTAATGTTATGCTGAAACTGCAAGGATAAAAGTTATCTGGTAAAAAGGGTTCAGTTATTAATAAAGTAAATCTACAAAAGTTGATATCTATAATAGATAAGAACCAATTGTACACTCCTGTCCATAAAACAATATAAAACAGTCATGAATACAGTAACTTTCTTCTACCGATAGGATAATTATTATTAGTTTTATATATTTACAAAATCTGTTTAATTATTTTATAATAAATTTTTCAAACTTTTCAAATGAACACATACAACGCCAAGCATTGTGATTCATTAGATGGCAAGTTTTTCTTCAACAATAAAAACACTTTCAATATCATACACGTCAAAATCGGAAGTATGGGGAAAGACTTTAATTCGTTTTTAGTTGATTTTAAGTCGGTTAAAATAGAATAGATTTTTTAATTATGAGTGAGATCTGGATAGAAAGTACTGAATGTGGCCTCTACGATATAAATGCCTTTAAATTATTTGCTTGTTGTAATAACAATTACAGAACAGGCGGCGTCGCTTGTTTTATACAAAATAGTATAAATGCCTATGAAAGTACCAATTTAAATATGCGAACAGCTGCCGTAATTCTCCTTCAAATTAAGCATAACATGGCGTGTTTTAATTTGTTTTTATATATCGTTTACATGATTTTTTAGAAAATAGTTTCATTATTGAATTAGCATATACACTAACATAAGGTAATAAAAACACCGTCATCGTAGGAGACTTAAATATATTAGATTCATCTTCCATACACACTCTAAATCGAATAAACGATTTATCCCTTCAATAAATGTTTACAGTTCATACAACATAGGACTTATTATCTTCCTCACAGCAAAAGAAATCACTATTTAATTTTTCATAACAAAATATCGTATTATTTATTTCAGCCATTAATTCGAAAAAATGAATTCATTTTAAAAATTACAGTTCAAAGTCACTAGTTTCAAAAACTCGCATAAAACGTAAACGTAAAATTAATACTAAAACCTGATGGTACTGTTATAAAGTAGATCGAACAGTGAATAAGAATATGTTATGGGATTTTTTTTTGCAATTTTCGTTCTGCAAGTACAGTAGCGCCGCAAAGTCAGAGGTCTATAATAAGAAACCCGACATTAATAGTGATAGTATTTGTGCTTGTAATTTTAAGACTATATTTATTTACGAGACTAAGAATAGAATAATTTTTATTTTTCTTGAAAAAACAATTTACAATTACAATTTCAATTATACATTTATAAACAGACAATATGTAAAACAAAGAAAACCTCTCAAATTCTTCCTCTTCTATTATTACGATGTTATATTACATTTATAGATACAGAGTTTGCAAAAAATAAAATTATACAAATAATTTGATAAAGTACTGAAATGTTTATGTGAAAATTAAAAATTAAATATGGATAATACACAAATAAGAGTTAATTTGAGGAAGACAAAGAAATCAATATAACATACTATCTATTTAAAATCCACTTTTTCAAGAAAAATATAGGGCCTCTAAGGCAATGCCTGTTTAGAGGTTCCAGCCAACTAAATTAAACAAAAAAAATGTCAGACACGAAGAGAGAGAGGATAAAACAATTCAGTGTAGAAAATAATTATATAAAACAAGCTATAATACTTACAAGAAAATAGAATATAGACTCTGTAATGATAATAATTCAAAGAAAAACTAAACCTGCTCTATACAACTCTAGATCATACCAAATGTCAGACTTGAATGTTAATTAATACATCTACATTATCTTGATTGAAAAGCCAAAAAGAATAGATTCTTTTTAAATGAAAATTTACTTTTACAATTTCTTACTTCCATTGGCAATTTATTGTACATTCTTGGTCCTTGAAATAAATAGCATTTCTCAAAATGTGTAATGTTAGGTTTTGGAATAGAAAATACTTTTGGATTTCTTAATGCATTTTTAAAATCATTATTTATTTCTGGTAAATTTCTACTCATGTTGTAAAATATATTTAATACTTTGAAAACAAACATGTATTTTAATGGTAATATTTTATTATTTATAAAAAGCGGATGAGATGGTTCCATCTTTCCTTTACATAGTATAGTTCTTAGAAACTTTTTTTTGTAGAACTACAATTGGCTTTAAGTTTGTTTCATACGTTCCCCCCCCCCCCCAACAAGAAAGACCATAATTCATCCTACTATGCACCAAGGAAAAATAAAGCATCCGTAAAACATCTTTACTACAAATTGATTTTAAAAAATAGAAAATTCTCAATGTATTATTTAATTTCGACTTCAAGTCTTTGATGTGAGATTTCCAATTTAGCTCACCATCTAGCACGATACCCAAATATTTGATCTTTTCTACTTTGCCAACTATATAACGCTTTGTGCTGCAGTAAAATGTGTTATGACACAAACAATCTGCACATGGATATAATACATCATTACTAAATGCAACTTTATTTCTTAGACTAAAATTAATAAAATTTGTTTTTCAGGACTTAACAGCATGTGGTTTTTAGTAAACCAATATTGCAATAATTTTAGATCAGCATTAATTAACTCTTTAATTTGCAACCAATTCTCCCCTTCATATGATAATGCTGTATCATCGGCAAAAGATGTTAAAGATCCAAAAAATTGTCCATTACAAAGATCATTTATATAAATTAAAAATAGAATTGCACCCAAAACTGACCCCTGTGGTACTTCGAATTTTATTATACCCAATTTACTGTAAACTGATTTAATTTTGACACATTGCTTTCTGTTTGATAAATAACTTTGAAACTAATTGTACACTTTACCTCTTATACCACAATCAAACAGTTCCTTTAAAAGTATATCATGATTTACAGTATCAAAAGCTTTTTTTTATATCTAAAAATAGACCACTTGGTTTTTTTCCTGAATTTAAAGAACTAAAAATGGTTTTCATAAAATTTTGTAGAGCATGTTCTGTACAAGATATTCAAGACTAAACTGAAAACGTTAAGAAGTCCAATTCCTCTAGAAATGATTTAAGATTTCTTTCATGTTAACAGCTAAATCAATAATTACTGTCTTTATAAAGTAGGCATTTAAAAATATTTTTACATAAATAAGAGTACTCACCAGGACCTTTGCTGCGTCTCTAGTAGTTGGCTTCCAAGCGAGCGACAGTCCTTTTATATCTCGTTAGGCCGACCGACCTTAGACAGTAATCGGTGAATGCATCTAACCGTGGTGCATTCACCGATTGAGGTTAATGGCGATGCAACTGCATTATCAACCTTGGCACATCACTTATCGTTGCACAACGCAAGGCACGATGCACCAGTATCCATAAACGAGGCCAAACAATCACGCCAGACGAGACCAGAACAAAATCCTTGGTTTATATATACACGCTATATATATATATATATATATACAACGGAGTATTATTGTACTGATTAGTATAAAAGGCGCCGCAAGTCATGAAGTACGTTTACTAATATATATATATATATATATATATATATATATATATATATATATATATATATATATATACTACACAGAAAGTTGTGTTTTAAATAAAAATTTTTCTAAAGAATATTTAAATAAACAATCATTTCATCTAGTTCGAACCTATTAAAGATCTAAGGGTACATTTTAAGATTTGAACCTTTCGAACGTCCTAACCAATAGACTACTACTGCACGCAAGGCCACCTAACGAGTGCAGCCTGGTTGGGAGTGAATTTCATACCAGCAAGCACACATAGCTGTACGTAACATACCCAGTGAACAAGACTGCTGAAGGTAACTTGGTTGTGAACCAAAGATGTGTGGACCAAATTTAAGGAAAATTAAAATTACAGGTCGTAGGTACCACTTAGTTGTTTTAACATCGGAGACCACCGGAGGAAACTTACAATCTATTAACATGACGTGACGTGTAAAATGTGGCGTAAGCATGTATCACAGTGTCGAGACCTTAAGGACAGAAGAACCTTTATTGAACGCTTATTAATCAGGGGATTGGATGATAGCCTTAAGGGATGTGACCTCCATGGTTATTAATAGTACGTACACATTGCTTCTATCTTCATCCCACTCCAGATTTTTTTTCTTCATCTCATTGCATCCATTTTTAATCACACTGATATTCAGATCATTAAATATGAATAACAGCACTAACAAGTAACACATAAACTTTATTACTAAAAACAATAAAATGTTCTTAAAGGCAAAAATGCTTTAACCACTTTCCTTACTTGGACTTCATTATTCTATTCTACTTATTTATTTTCCAAAATATGATTTGCTTACTATATAGTATTTTCTGAGTATACTCACATAGGATTTATCATGCAAGTATGTTGTTATTTATTTCAAAAATTTTAAAAATTTAGTTTTTCCTGAAGCATATTAAATTTTAAATGTCCAGTAAAACAACATAAATATACACCCTAGATATTGCTATGTGATTTACTGTTTATTATAATTTGATACTGCTGGCTTTTTTTCCAAATGTTCAATGTTTTAATATTTTGAAGGTGAATTTAAAATTAAAAATATAATCTCTACTGATATATATTGTTTGTAGTCAGTTCTTTTGCAATATCTTAATTTAGTTAGCTATATCAAAGGTACAGGTAGCTTGGCACCTTTACATTTTATGACCAAGTTTAACACTGGTTAAACAAAGCTAGTTTTAATGCAGTGTCAGACATTATGTTCAAGTATGTAAGGGAGGAGTGTTACATTTTTATGGAGACAACACCGCTGACTCTAGCACATAGAATATTTTAGTAGATACAACAAGCTGTGCAAATTAATAAAGTTTATGTATGACGAAATAAAGTAAGTT
Organism: Stictocephala bisonia; assembly: GCA_035578905.1. Classification (NCBI taxonomy): domain Eukaryota; kingdom Metazoa; phylum Arthropoda; class Insecta; order Hemiptera; family Membracidae; genus Stictocephala; species Stictocephala bisonia. The sequence continues at coordinate 85,952 of JAQJVL010002438.1, forward strand.
AATAAAGTTTCACTTCATTATTTTTCCTTTAAACTTTACAGTGCTTGACAGTATATTTAATATAGATCAAAACATTTACTAAATTGTTTGTTAATAGTAATAACTTTCAGTGGATGGTAATAATAACTAAAAAAAATAACTTCCCACACAATAACATATCTGAAAGTAAATTGCTTATATATTTACAATATAAAAGGAAACTAAACTAACTAAAATTAGAATAGATACATTTGCATTATTATGGACTAAGAAATAATCAAATATTATTAATACAATGTTTAACCATAAACATACTTTAATAATACCAATTAACATACTATATATATTCATATGTTAAAAAAATGCAAACATATTTCGCTAAATCATTCGTTTATTTATATGTCTGCATGTAATTGATTAATTTATATTATATTTTATCTAAATATCAAAGTTTACGCAAACAAATTAAATAACAGTCGGTAGCAAAACTTTATTATTTCTTAAAATGTAATAGTAAATGTTAGATTAGATCAAAACCAAGTTATAAAGTTACAATGCCTGTCTACAAATAAATTATTTAGTTATATATAATGAAATATTAGAGGGAACACGATACAAAAGTACAGCTATATTTAGTTGAAAGTCAATAAACATTAATATTACTTGTATTATGTAAACTCGTCTTAAATTGAAAGTCACCCATATATTGATCGTCGGTGTCATAAAAGTAAATTATCAAATAAACAGTCGATGAATGAAATAAGAACAAAGTAATATGAGATTGATTCCTCTGATTCTTTGATGAGGGTACACATAATGTAACATGGATGTTTCACTATTAAAATGACAATAAGTCCTTTATGGACTTTTACTAAGTGAATTAAATTACCCCCAAATGCAGTTGACATTTGGGGGTAATTTGGGTGGACATTTAGGCAATCCTAAAATGTTGAAATTTTATTTTTCCCAAAAAACCTATCCTTCAAGTACTCTTAAAGCCTTACAAATCATTGATCTTCTCTCTCAAAAATAGTTTTAACCTTGGAAATCACGAGGGAATTTACATAACGAGGTTTTGGATCTGGGTCTTCGACCTCAAAGAACATCCCCGCAAAAAAACTTAAAATGAGCTTAACTTGTGGTTTCTATTTAAAATTAAACGTACGTAAGTATTTCTAAGTAGATATAGACAGGCTGGGAAAGGCGATGGAAAATACGTAAAGATGTAAATCAGTGGAGGGGGAGGGGTTATTTGAGTCATTGGAAGTATAACGAAAGGAGAGATACAACTCGAAATCGTCAAATTCATGTGACCACTCTGATTTACGAAAAAAGGAGTACTCTAGACAGGTAGAGCAGGATTTAATTTACTGAGGGTAAAATATCGTGTCTAAAACACTAGAGGATAGTTTAATTTTTATAATATGATTTCCCATAAAGAATCAAGAAAGTTGTAAAAGTAAAAGTATATCTTTGCGATATATTTTTCTATAATATATCGCAATTATTATATAATTGAGTGTATATAATAATTATATACAATAATTATATACACTCAATAAATATATGCAAATATACATAATTACAGGGTGATACCATGAAACTGATAATTTGTTGATTTTTTTAATTGGATGTTTTACCTAAATTGTTTTCACAGGTCATGTCAAAGACACTAAAGTCAATAAAATTATACTTTTCGTTACAGTTTTTACACTACTTTGAAATATTCCAAAGTAATGGGTTGGAATTTTTCGTCAAGTGTATATTAATGTTGATTGATATATTACATTGATCAATATCTATACCAACTTGACTTGGAACTAATATTTGATTTTAAACGTCGTTCTCTTAAAATTAAGACATCTATAGGTCCAGAATGACGTTTTGACATCTATAGATAGGTCCAGAATGACGTTTTGACATCTATAGGTCCAGAATGACGTTTTGACATCTATAGGTCCAGAATGACGTTTTGACATCTATAGGTCCAGAATGACGTTTTGACATCTATAGGTCTAGAATGACGTTTTGACATCTATAGGTCCAGAATGACGTTTTGACATCTATAGGTCCAGAATGACGTTATGACATCTATAGGTCTAGAATGACGTTTTGCAGTTGACATTTTAATTTTCCTTACTTCAGTGCCTCATGATAGTATCACATAGCCACTTTGGCAAATTATAATATCTAACTATGAAAGTATTTTATTTTTCTGAGTGCATTGAAAGCTTCAGACTGAGAGCTAAACTATTATGATTCTGTGCAATTTGACATAAATATTTGTATAAACTCTGAATATGTACCAAGAAAGGACTTTAAAAATTTTTTTCCCATCGACCTAAAATATATAATAAATATCTCGATACCTATCATTCACAGCATTGTTACCATTCAACTTTGAATTAGAGCTTAGGAGGTTTAAATTTACAAAATAGTTATAACAATGTAACCATGTAATGTGAAGGACAAAAATACTAGCACAGCGAGTGGTGGGGTCGACAAAGGCAATAGTAGTGTCCCATAGTGTAGTACATTATCGTACACTACATCATAATACAATATTAGTTTCCTAATAAATTGTTTACAAATCAATCGAATTACAAAGAAATAACATATTTTATATATAATAAGGTATGTAATTATTATAGTTGTATGTACTTAATATGAAAAAAGTAGCGTATATTTCTCAAAAACCATTAATGTTACAATGCTCCTCGAAATACTCGATTTACTCCATACAAATACAATGGGGATGACCCAACCATTCAGTATCCTACTGTACCAGCCAAACATTCTCGGCTCGTTTCATGTTGTTTGTATTTGGAGAGTGATCTGTGATACTGAAGCTTTGACTACCTCAAAACAAACACTAATCACAGTGTTTAAACATCGTTGCTGATGTAGGCATACATTATCCTCGTATGAACTGAACGCATGTTTAGGACAAAACTACTAGTTAAATACAATGCCATTAATAGAGAGTAATAGAAGTATAATAGTAAACATATCAACTGAAAAATGAACGGGTATATATATTATTAACAGAGCTAATAAAATAAAATAAGCACGCCCTAAACTTTTAAGACATAAAATCCTACAATAAAATATTATTGTAAATATTTGATGTAGGAAGAGTTTTCTAGCAACATAATATTTTATAACCTTGCATTCTCATACACTGGTACTTTGGAAAACTCAATATTTTTACAGATTATTGAAAAATATTATTACATTATTTTACTTTAATAAATAATTGCATTGAGAAAAACCTAATGATATGGATAACTCAGTTTTCTAGTTGTTTATACTGTACCAGCATTTTAGTTGGTATCTATAAAGTTAAATTCCAGCTTGTCTTCTTTAAGCTTTCTTCCGTCTCGTTTTGTTCAGTGATATATGAAGAGTCGTGCTCTAGGGTATGGGAAGTATGTGCCCTGATAGCTTGGCTTGTAATTGTATTTTTGAAAACCAAGGGTATTTCACTTTATGAAATACAACAACAATTTTAGGCTAAAATTACATTTTTCTTAGGAGATTAATAGTAGCTCCTTCGGGTCTTGGTACTATCTCAACTTCATTTTACAATATACAATATATATTTACTTCTTTATTTAAAAACTAACAATTTGGATGTTGTCTGGGTACAGAACCTATTGTCATATTTGTCAGTTCAACTACGTAGGATGGATTACACGTTCATCTATAGGTCCAATAGTATTAATAAATGGTTCTTTCAGAGCAAAAGATTATTTCAGAGTACCAAGACTATACAGGTAATTCGCACTAAAATCATATAATAATAAATATACACTTCAACATACACACAATCTAGGTCAGTGTTTCAAACTTAAATATTCTGCGTTTCAATAAAAATGCTACTAATTTAAAATAATAAAAATAATTTCTGCCTATGTATCTTCTTTTCATAATAAGTGTTTATTATTCAGTAGCTTATATGATATTTTCATTAACTTACTTGCCAATATTTCAGTGGCACTCATTTATTTAATTTGAGGAGTATTGTTATGTAGAATTGATCACAAACACCCAGATGTTACAATACACATAATTTGTATACATGGTATTTTATCTGGTTTTATATATCCAACCTATATTAATAAATTACTCAATAAACTTGCAAAATAGTTTTTGTTACTATTTACGGTACTATAAAGATACAGAAAACCATCACACCAGTCTAAATTATAATTTATGTTTTAGGCGCAGTGTATATACAAGAAAAAATTTAGATTAGAATCTGCACTTATCGAATTAAATTACTTCATCGACTAAATAAACATGATGTTCCAAAGTCATCTAAATTGTATGAAAATTTTATTTGGAAACTTTTTTTTTTTTTTTTTTTTTACTTTAAAGTGAGCACAAAATCAAGGCCTCACCAAGTTACGCAAAACTTGTCGGTGAGGTCCTGTAGTAAATAAGAAAGAAAAAAAACGTAGTACAAAAAAAATACATGCATATATATTTTATAGTGTTATTTATTAGTAATTATTGGCAGTTTAGGGCAGGCACCTATTTAAAAAAAAATAAAAAATGCAGCTTATAATATGAGAAAACTATGCATTACAATGGAAGGTATGAATACAATAACTGCAGAATGTGGCTACACCAGATATGCCTGGTGAAAGTTTGTAGATAATTTTTCCTGTTTGCCAAAACATTCCTGCTCTCTACTCTATGCCCTATTCCCTCAACAACACTTGGATCGGCAGTGGGTGAATTATATGTTGTACTGTAAACAAACACAAGGTGATATAACCTTAGCGTGTTTTCTTACTGTGATTTAACTATTGAAAATACTATTTGAATTCTAAAACGAATATATGTTTAATTTGTAAAATTTATTGAACAGTGCAGTGTCTTTGATGTGTTAATGCAATATTTATTACTTGGTAGATTGCCCGTTTCTGGGTCAATGTTTATCTAGGCTGTGTAATTATGGTAAATAGTCCCTTTCAGTGCACCTTTTCTTCCAAGAAAAACCCGTTACAATAAATGATGAAATTACAAAAGAAACACAATAAATAATCTAAATTAACCTGTATTTGTGAAATTAGATTACTCAAACAATATTTAAGGTGATTTTGTTCTGAATTCAATTAGTGTGATAGTAAAGTGATTTAGTGTAATAGTGAAGTGATTATGCGAATAGCAGGAAATAATGTATATGTCAGTGAGTGTTCTGTTATTATGATTATGATGATAAATGCAGAGAAATAGAGAGAAACAAAATTATTTATATGGCCTAGTGAGTGAGTGTAAAAGAATCAGAGCTAGATCAACCAGAGCCTTCAACTTATTACTCAGGTATGTTAGTATAGGCTGAAATTACAGCAGTATTTCAATCATCGTTAGGCCTATTTATTCCTGTAATTAGCCACTGATAGATAGCTTTTTTAAAAGTTTTGTAATTATTTAGGTTTTCTATCTCATTTGGCAACATATTATATAAATAAGGAACAACATAGTTTGGTACCCTTTCTCCATATACTGTTCTAGGGATAGGTGTAGCACATTTGACAACATTTCTAGTAGTACGTGGCCTTATGGTTCTTTTTTTAAATTCATCCTTAGAATAAAACTCAAGTAGCATTAAAAACATATAAAGCCCTTTAGGAGAAGGTTTTCCTACAACACTGTATTGCTGATTATTATCTACTGTGACTAGACCTAATCTAATATCATTTTTATACAGAGTTTTCAAACATTTGTATTGAAGATTAGTAATAATGTTAATATGAGTGTCTGCTGCAGTAATTCCCATACTGTAATTCCATATCTCATAATAGACTCGAACAGAGATTTGTATACAGTATGTTTTACTGCTGTACTAAGCTTGTTTTCTAGCTTGTTCATCATGACAACACATGGTCTAAGTTTTTTATGAAGTGTATGTATATGATCTTTCCAAGTCACTTTTCTGTCTACAGTAAGTCCTAGGTATTTAACTTTATCTAGAATTCTTATGTCTTTGCATAGACACTGCTTAAGCCCATGCAGACATTCACAATCATGATGTTTAATGTTTATAGTTGTTTCAATTTTCATATTTTTAGGGCATATGTGCATGAGACTAGTTTTATTGAAATTTAAATTTGGTAAAAATTCTAGAAAAGAAATTTGGTAAAAATTCTAAAATCATTTGTAATAATTGTTCAGCTATTTTTAAATCTTTATGTTCGGCCAGTAACAGGACATCATCTGCATAAGCAAAAACATGGCCATTTTTTATTTTTTCTAATATTTCATTTAAGTATATTATGAATAAAACTGGTCCAATTTGGCTTCCTTGGGGCACTCCAAATTTGATATTTTTTTCATCACTTATTGTGTTTAGAGCTTTCACCATAAACTTTCTATTTTCTAAATAGCTTTTGAACCAGTTTAAGTAGGGACCCCTCACCCCTATTTTGTATAAAGCAGACACTATATGGTTGTGCTCTACAGTATCAAAAGCTTTTGAAAAATCAATGAAAAGGGCTAGTCCATGACATTTATTGTTCATTATATTATTAGCAGTGTAAGCAAAATTTTCCAAAGCCTTTACTGTGCTGCAATTTTTCCTAAAACCGTACTGTTTGCTACTCAGAATGGTATTTTCTGTCAGATATTTATTCAATGAATCTAACACATATTTTTCCATTATCTTTCCTAACACAGGCAAAATTGCTATTGGGTGGTAGTTCTGAAATTCTTTCTTAGATTTATTTTTGTAAATAGGCCTTATCACAGCGGTTTTTAAGCAGTTCGGGAAAATACCTTGTGTAACTGACTTGTTAATTAGTTGAGATAGTAGGCTGGAAATGTTACTTTCAACACTTTTGATATCTTTTTTCCTTATTAAGTCCAATCCTGGTGATTTATTTATATTCATTTTTTGTACTATTGACTTAATCTTTTCTGGCGTTGCCTTGGGTATATATAAATAATTTTGTTTTAAGTTGTTTGCTTCCCTGATTTCAATTTCATCATTATAGTTACAGCTATGTTTAAGGGCTTCAACTCCATTAATAAAGTAGTTAGCAAAACCATTCACAATTTCTTTTTTATCCATATACTTACCCATAGCAATGGCTATTGTGCTGTCCACATCACTTTTCTGTCCCCTTCCTAGAAGATAGTTTATGTTTCTCCAGATCTTCCTAGAGTCTCGTCTGTTGTTTTCAAAAACATTTTTGTAATAAGCATTTTTCCTTAACTTAATAATGTTATTTATTCTATTTCTGAGCTTTTTATATAAATTTCTATGCCTGTTGTTAGAGGGGTCCCCTTTCCCCAGCCTAAACACTCTGTCTCTTTCTTTAATTAGGTTTAATATTTCTGGGTGCATCCATTCCTTCAGTGGTGACTTGGAAAAACCATTGCTATGGTAAGTTTTCCCCCGACCTAATATTATATCAGTTGAACTCTCCTCATAGATTGCTGCAACCTTACTAATTAGCGATTCAAATCCAATGTTTACATCATCAGATTCATATATATTCCAGTTTACACTGTCTAATTTATCTCTCAATACAGGTTCATGTATTTTTCCTACTTTTTCAACCTCTGCATCTCTTTTTCCTCCTCCTTTGAGATCTATTTGAATATTTACAATGTAATGATCTGATATTTTAGTTTTAATAATACCTGTGAATATATGTTCAATAGGCCTATCTATTTTGTAATAAGTATGGTCTATGCATGATTTGGTAACACTATCCAGTCGTATTTCTTCTCTTGTATAGTCCCATATTCCTTTTTCTAGGCCCCATTCTGCCAATACTATCTCGTAATTTAATACACTAGGATCATTTTTATTCTTTATATTAATATTAGTATCACCCAAGAATACTATATTTCTATGGTTTCCCAGTTTGGATAAAACGTAATTAATCTCTTGTATGGCTTGTGGGAGTGGAAATCCACTAGAGGAGGTGGGGGGTCTGTAAATTGCATGTAGTAGGAATTTAAAAGGCTCTTTCATACCAATCAGCTCCAGTTCACCTGTGATTTGTACATATGTGTTTATGTTGTCAATGTTTATGTTTGTAAAGCTGACGGTCTGAGTGTTATAGAACATGATAAGCCCCCCTCCCTTCTTATGTTCTCTAAGTTTGAAAACTTTCTTATAACAAGTTATATTAAAAAGAATGATCTCATCTTCGTTATAAAAAACCTCAGCCAAAATTATACAGTCAAAAGTTACATTGCTAGACATTATTTGCAATCTTAGAGTATCCCAGTTCTTACTAATTGACCTAATGTTGAGATATAGCATATCAATCTTGAGCCTACTATATTTTACTGCACAGTTCCACTCTTCAAGACTAGTGTAACTGCTAAAATATAATCTATTATCAATTAAATTGAGCTCCATATTATCAAATTGAAAAATATAAATAAATAACAGTAGTAAACTTCCTCAATATTCAACATGACAATAAAATAAATATTAATAAAACAAAAGTATACCATCTGAAAACAAACTATAAACTCTATAAAATCAACAACAGACATAAATACACAATAAGAAAAGGATGAAAATAACAGAAACAAGAGTGTAAATAAGTCAGACAAACATACAAAACAAGAGACAAACAAGTTATGTACAGGCAATTGTTTATCAAACAAGTAGCTAGGCTTAGTTTTGTAGGCTAAGTTTTGTAAATAAGTGTTTATCATAACAGCATTTGTGAAAAAAGGGATAGTGTCAGAAACTTTGTTGTTATAATTGAGATTAAATTGCATGCTACAGATGAAATAGCCTATTTTATTTTATTTAGGTCATCATAGCTTCGAATTACTACCAAATTACTATTTTCTCCTTTTTTCACTAACACTCGCCCACCTCTAAACCAGACAAATCTAAAGTCATGAGTCTTAGCTCTAAGTTTTGCTTCTCTCAACAATATCCTATTATAAGAACTAAGGTTTTCATTGAAGTGTATGTTACTTAGCTTAGCCCTTCTTCCATTTGTTAGCCAAAGGTCTCTCGAGGTCTTGGAGAAAAATTGGACAATAACGGTAGGTGACTTTCCATCCCTTCTGGCCTGTAGACGATGTGCTTGGTGTATGTCAGCAGAACGAAAATCCACATCAATGTCTTTGGCTATCTTCTTCAGCACATCTCCAATGTCCTCCTGTCTAGGGTCTCCTTCAAGCTTCACTCCCTGGATTTCTAGGTTAAGCCTTCGTCCATACTGGTCTAGCTCTGATAGCTCATAGTTAGGCTTGTTAACTGTCTCCTTGTGCTTCAACTCGTTTGCCTTCAGTGATTCAATTTCAGCTTTCATATCTTTATTTTCCTTTCTGAGTTGGACAATTTCTTGCATTAAAGCGTCATATTTTTCAGAGAAAAAATTTACAGCAGATTCAATGTTATTAATCTGTTCTCTCATTTCATAAAGTCCATTTACCTTGGCCAGAATCGATTTCATTACTTCTGTATTGCTAACCTCATCATTGGCTTCAAGGTTATGTTCACGTTCAGCATCCTCTTCTTCAGCCTGAGATTGAGACCCTTTCTTGGCTTTTCGGCAAGATGAACATGCCCACTGAGACTGTTTATTAGGTCCCATAGAATTCCAAGTTTGCCTCTTTATGCTACACTTGTCGTATTGAAATCCATTACTGCAGGTGCAACACGTAGCATAGTCTCCATTCTTGGGAAGTTTCTCAGAGCAGCTGCCACAAATTTCTTGTGCCTTAGACCCCATTGCAAAAATACTAATTTAAACTCACTACAAGACTAATTTGCAAGCTTAAAATACTTTCAAAATATAACAATTTATTATTAAATGTGGGACGCTACAGTAGGGCTGTATGCCCAAAGAAACCGCCACAGAGTAAGTAAGTTTTAATATAGATTATCTCCATTGAGGACCACTGGCTCATCAAACTGGGAAATACAAACAGTTGTTGAAATCATCTAATACAAATTCAGGTTGATACAAAAGAAAACTTGCATATTTCTGTCTGTCTATTTAGAAATTATTGGGGCAGGATGAGGTCCAGGAGAAACATTCAAGGGCATACAAGGTCCTAATACAATACAATATAATTTAACACGATATATCAGTCCACACTTAGTCCTTGAGATAACACCCAGCAACAACCATATAAAATACTCACTATTACGTTGAACTTCTAGTTGATACTACTACTACCACCTTACTTCACAGGTTACAGGTAAATAATTTCTGAATATCTTTAACACAATGTATCAGACCACACTTAGTCCTTGAGATAACACCCAACAACAACCATATAAAATACTCACTATTACATTGAACTTCCAGTTGATACTACTACCACCTTACTTCACAGGTTACAGGTAAATAACGTTCTGAATATATTTAACACAATGTATCAGTCCACACTTAGTCCTTGAGATAACACCCGACAACAACCATATAAAATACTCACTATTACATTGAACTTCCAGTTGATACTACTACCACCTTACTTCACAAGTTACATATAAATAACGTTCTGAATATCTTTAACACAATGTATCAGTCCACACTTAGTCCTAAAGATAACACCCTACAACAACCATATAAAATACTCACTATTACATTGAACTTCCAGTTGATACTATTACCACCTTACTTCACAGGTTACATATAAATAACGTTGTGAATATCTTTAACACAATGTATCAGTCCACACATAGTCCTAAAGATAACACCCTACAACAACCATATAAAATACTCCCTATTACGATGAACTTCCAGTTGATACTATTACCACCTTACTTCACAGGTTACAGGTAAATAACGTTGTGAATATCTTTAACACAATGTATCAGTCCACACATATTCCTAAAGATAACACCCTACAACAACCATATAAAATACTCACTATTACATTGAACTTTCGGTTTATACTACTACTACCACCTTACTTCACAGGTTACAGGTAAATAACGTTGTGAATATCTTTAACACAATGTATCAGTCCACACTTAGTCCTTGAGATAACACCCACAACAACCTTATAAAATACTCACTATTACGTTGAACTTCTAGTTGATACTACTACTACCACCTTACTTGACAGGTTACAGGTAAATAACGTTCTGAATATCTTTAACACAAAGTATCAGTCCACACTTAGTCCTTGAGATAACACCCAGCAACAACCTTATAAAATACTCACTATTACGTTGAACTTCCAGTTGATACTACTACCACCTTACTTCACAGGTTACAGGTAAATAACGTTGTGAATATCTTTAACACAATGTATCAGTCCACACTTAGTCCTTGAGATAACACCCTACAACAACCATATAAAATACTCACTATTACGATGAACTTCCAGTTGATACTACTACCACCTTACTTCACAGGTTACAGGTAAATAACGTTCTGAATATCTTTAACACAATGTATCAGTCCACACTTAGTCCTTGAGATAACACCCAACAACAACCATATAAAATACTCACTATTACATTGAACTTCCAGTTGATACTACTACCACCTTACTTCACAGGTTACAGGTAAATAACCTGTGAATATCTTTAACACAATGTATCAGTCCACACTTAGTCCTAAAGATAACACCCTACAACAACCATATAAAATACTCACTATTACGATGAACTTCCAGTTGATACTACTACCACCTTACTTCACAGGTTACAGGTAAATAACGTTGTGAATATCTTTAACACAATGTATCAGTCCACACTTAGTCCTAAAGATAACACCCTACAACAACCATATAAAATACTCACTATTACGATGAACTTCCAGTTGATACTACTACCACCTTACTTCACAGGTTACAGGTAAATAACGTTGTGAATATCTTTAACACAATGTATCAGTCCACACTTAGTCCTAAAGATAACACCCTACAACAACCATATAAAATACTCACTATTACGATGAACTTCCAGTTGATACTATTACCACCTTACTTCACAGGTTACAGGTAAATAACCTGTGAATATCTTTAACACAATGTATCAGTCCACACTTAGTCCTAAAGATAACACCCTACAACAACCATATAAAATACTCACTATTACGATGAACTTCCAGTTGATACTATTACCACCTTACTTCACAGGTTACAGGTAAATAACGTTGTGAATATCTTTAACAAATACTTCGTTGTTGCTCAGTTATGTACATACATGTAAGAACACTGAATGTTAAATACGAAGTTCGTTGAAGATACCATCAGTTAGCCGCCAAGATTCTCATTTCAGAAATCATACGTCTTAGAAATTGTTATAAATGGAACTTTCTTACCACACCTTAAACAAATAAGGGAAATGTACAAAATGTCTTTATATGTTACACATTTACTTCTTAAGATCGTTGGGTTGAGTATTTTTAATGAGTATTGAGTACTTTTAAGGGTGATGCCATAGAATTTGCTGATATATTTATGAATTTACATCTTTATATGATGTTAAATTTAAATTATTACTTATAATTTATGCTACAGTACTTCATAGTTTATTATTTTATAAGAATATTGAAGAATGTTATAATGTTCTCTATCATCATTTTAAATAAAAATATTAAATGTTGTATTTTTGTTTATCCTCACAATGTTTTCGTTATTTTGGTGAACTGCTTTGAGTACTATAGCCAGTTAAATAGTATTTTAACACCAAATATTAATTTTAAAATTTT
>JAQJVL010002439.1:0-72500 GCA_035578905.1 Stictocephala bisonia
ATGGCTTGTCTCCAGTGTGAGTTCTCATGTGTATATTTAAACTGCTCTTATGAGCTCTTCTATAAGGGCATTGACTACAGCTGAATGGCTTATCTCCTGTGTGAATTCTCATGTGTCTATTTAAACTTCTCTTTACAGCAGTTCTATAAGGGCATTGACTACAACTGAATGGTTTGTCTCCTGTGTGAGTTCTCATGTGTCTATTTAAATTACTCTTTTGAGCAGTTATATAACGGCACTGATTACAACTGAACGGTTTGTCTCCCGTATAAGTCTTCAAGGGGTTTTTTACTTGGGACTTATAGGTTAAAATTACAAAGAGCTTATAAAAGATGTACTTTTTAATGTGAAATCGCATTATCATACCCTAGCAAATACATATATAAATATGCATATTATATCAATTAGAAGAAATACATGACTAATAAACTAACTTATAAAGTAACTCTAAATAAGAAAAGATTATAACATTTTAATTGAAAAGCAGTGTTAAAAGAAAATACAATTTTGTACAAATGTGTACAAAAAGTAAATAAAAAAGTATACGTTCTGAACATGTTATTATTAACATATTTATTTAAAATTAAGTAACAAAAGATTATGACATTTAATTCAAAAACAATGTAAAAAGAAGATGATTAAGTATTTTACACAAATTTATTTTACACAAATGTGTAAGTAAATAAAAATATATTCTACCTGAAAAAGTTATTATAAATATATCTATTTAATACTAAGCAATAAATGATTATAACATTGCAATAATAAAAGATTATGACATTTTAATTGAAGAACAATTTAAAAATAAGATGTTTGTACAAATGTATAAGTAGATAAAATATAAACGATCTGAAAATTTTATTATAAAGATATCTATTTAAAATTAAGTAATAAAAGATTATGACATTTTAGTAATAAAGGATAGCGACATTTTAATTGAAAAACAATGTAAAAAGAAAATGTTTGTACAGATGTGTAAGTAAATAAAAATGTGGCCTAAACGATCTGAAAATATTACTATAAAGACATCTATTTAAATTAAGTAATAAAAAAACATAAACAGAAACATGTTATTCTTCTCATCTTGAAAGAAATTTTAGAAATAAAAAATATTTAAACAGCCTTACTTGAAGTCTTGTCTACTTATCATAGATGTCGAGCTGCTCCATGGCCGTCACTCTTATCACCTCGTCGCCCTCACGCCTCTTGACCAGCACCTTGCCGTTGGTGAAGGAAGCGAACACCAGCTTCTTCTCCCTGTAAAGTCTTCTAGCGCGACCCATCAGTGCTTTGTTGTCACTAGTAAGGTGCTCGTTAAGATAAACAGTAGATGGTTCCAAGGAAGTCGATAGGTGGGTGGCGTTAAGTCCTCTCTTCATTCTCGCAGCTCGAATCCAGGACTCCTTTTCGCTTCTGGAGAGGAACTGCACTATAATAGGCGGGTGAGCAAGTTTCTTAGAGAAACGCCGTAACCTATGAGCTATGGAGATGCTGCCACGGCTGTAACCAACTCCTAAAGCTCTAGCGACGTGACATAGTATGTCATAAACGTCCTCCCCAGCCATCAACGGGATACCCTGAATCTCCAGATTAGCAGCCCTAGAGTGTTGTTCTACGTCGAGCAAACGTGCTTGTAGTGCGCCCACCTCAACCCTCGTGGCGTCTCTGGCCTCCTCCAACTTGTAACAGGGTCATTCCATGTCAGATCAACACACTTAAAATTAAAATTTTACCTCACCATTTTAGATTTGGCTCAAATTTGGTACACTTATAGTAGGTGTTAAAACTAAACAAAATTCCAAATTTCAAATTTTTATCTCAAGCCGTTTCCGAAATATGGCTATGTAAAGTTTTCAAAAATTTGCCGAAAAAGGGTAAACGTACTTTTCTTAAATTGCTCTAGGACCTGCACTAATTGAGCTAGAGAGCTGGGAGTGGTGTAATTTTTCAGCATTTCACTTGCTCTTTCCATTGATGTATAACTTGACATGGGTTGTCAGAAAAAGTTTTTTGTCAAAATACAAGTTTGAATTTTGAGTTAACATTTTGTCAAAAAGTACATAATTTAAAATTTTCAAAAAAATTCCATAAATTTTAAGTACTTTTGTCTATCACATAGTAAAATATTATTATGGGATGATAATGGGTTCATTGTTAAAAAATAATATTACTGAAGCTGGTTTTTCCCTGAAACCCGTTTTGGTTGCAAGGCTGCTGTATACCTTTGAAACAGATAACCAGATATTTTTGCTTCAACCAAAATTATTAAAATATAGTTCTTAACTAATATGGCATAATTTAAAATGTATAAATAATTGGAAACATTAACATGAATACATAGACTATATATTATTAAAAAATAATAATGAGGTTTAAAATTTATTTATTTTTAAATATTAATTTAGAAGTAAATATAAGCCTCTGGTCTATATTAATATAGAATGTATGATCCCAACAGATAGTACAAATAAATGTACATTCCATTTTGCTAAGACTTGAGCCAATCTCTGCAGGTTGGAACAAGTGGGCTGTTATCTGTGCAAGTTGCAACAGGCATGATTCTACCATAGACCTTCTATAATAGAAGGTCTATGATTCTACACTGCCTGTCTGTACACTCAGTCAGTTACTAAACTCTTTGCTGAGAGGATGTGTTCTGTGAGTGAATACCTCATTGAGAAAATACCTCATTTGTGTTTATAAAAGTGCTTAGTGTTTACTTTTAACTTTTAATGTAAATATATTGTATAAATGTTATTATTTTTAGTAGTTTATTTATTTTATAGCAAGATTATAAATTGAAAAGTTGTTTTTAAGTGTTTACTTCAAAATGGAACATAATAAAAAGTGTATCAGTGCGGTGAGAGTGCAATGTTGTAATCCTTTGATTAAACCAAATCATTTTATTAGGGACAGAAAAAAACTGAGAATTGTCACATCTTGGATGATTGAACTATTTCCGCATATGCCAAATAGAGCCATGATTTGTGACAAATGTAGAAAAGATGTATCTAAGATGAAAAGTACAGAGCCAAGTAATGTTGAAAATCCCATAGGCCTGGATGATGATTCTTCTGGATCGGAAATAGCTGTTCAGGGCCGAGACCCAGATTTCACCACAACTTCAGTGGTTGTAGAAGCACTCAATACATCGCTTCAAGAAATAGGTGAGTCTCCGATTCAAAAGAAAAAAATTACGTCCAAGCACTATGCCACATCAAAAGTTAAAAAAATCTCGTCATCAATTAAACGTAGCCTGTTTGTTGCTGCTGAATCTTCCTCGTCAGAAAATGAAACGGACATTGAAGAATCTCTGCTTCAAAATCTCAAAACTAACTTTATGAATTCAACAAGTAGGGCCCAAAAACTTATGATTCTTACAAGTTTACCTGAACAGTGGAGTATCAGGAAGATAATGCGTGTATTCAATGCGCCTAATTACCTAGTCCGCCAATCAAAAAAGATTTTGAAAGAAAAAGGTTTTATGGAGGGTCCGAACCCTAGACCAGGAAAATGTTTACCAGTAGATACAGTTGAAATTGTTCATTCATTTTATGAAAGTGACAAAGTGAGCCGGGCAATGCCAGGTATTAAAGATTGCGTGACAGTAACCGAACCAGATGGAGTTAGGAAAAAATTATCTAAAAGACTGATTCTGAGTAATCTTAAAGAGGCTCACAAACATTTTAAAGACAAGTATCCTAATATAAAAATTGGATTTTCTAAATTTGCTGAGTTAAGACCAAAACATTGTGTTTTGGCTGGACAGAGTGGCACACACTCTGTTTGTGTCTGCACAACTCACCAAAACGTTAAATTAATGATAGAAAATGCCAAATTAAATACTGTTACAAGTGGTAACTTGCAAAATTATAAGCAGTGCATTGCAAAAATGCTTTGCAACCCATCTTCGATAGATTGCAACATGGGGCAGTGCGAATATTGCCCAGGAGAGACTGAACTTCACAACATTTTGGAAAACTCTTTTGAAGAAAATTTAATTGAACAAGTTAAATTCCGCCAATGGGTCTCAGTCGATCGCTGCAATCTGGAGACATTAGAGAAGACTTCCGAAGAATTTATAGATTTATTCTGTAGCAAGATGACCTCTTTGGTTCGACATGACTTTATTGCCAAGCAACAAGGATCATTCCTCAACTCGACAAAAGAAAACCTTAGTGATTCAGAATTTGTTGTTACTTGTGACTTTTCTGAAAATTACAGCATGTAGTTCTTCAGGATGAAGCTCAGAGCTACCACTGGACAAGTCAACAGATCACAATCCACCCTTTCGTAATATATTACAAACAGGAAGACAAAATTGAGCATGTTAGCTTTGTAATAATTTCTGATTGCTTAGAGCATAATACTATAGCGGTTTACACATTTCAAAAGAAGCTGATCTCATATCTCTCCAGTAAGTTTCAAAATCTGCCAAAAAAAATCTACTATTTTTCTGTTGGTTCTGCCGCTCAATATAAAAATAAGAAGAACTTTCTAAACCTTTGCCTGCATCTGAAAGATTTCAACATTGAAGCTGAATGGCATTTTTCAGCCACAGCTCATGGAAAAGGGCCTTGCGATGGAGTAGGGGGTTCCGTGAAAAGACTAGCAGCTCGTGCAAGTTTGCAAAGACCATACCACAACCAGATCCAAACTGCAGAAGATCTCTTTCAATGGGCAGTAGATAATATTACGAAGGTAGATTTTACATTTTCCACTCAAGAGGATTATGCTGCTTCAGAAATCTTTTTGAAAAGCCGTTTTGAAGAGGCGTTAACAATTAAGGGAACACAACAATTACATGCATTCATTCCCATCAATGAATCAACACTATCAGTGAAACACTTTTCTGGTAATGAGCAGGGGTTGGAGGTGGAAGTAGCCAAACCCCTCCACACACTTAAATTAGAAGACATAACCGGTTACGTCACCACAGTGTATGACAAAAAATGGTGGCTTGGGTATGTTTTAGAAAAAAATGAAGAACTCGATGAAGTCAAAATAAATTTTCTTCATCCAAGTGGACCAGCAACATCATTCTCATACCCTAGACAAGCAGATGTACTGTGGGTGTCAGTTGTGGACATTCTAAAAAATGTTAATCCAGTCACTCCAACGGGGAGAACCTATGTTCTTGGACAAAGTGATGTGAAAGAAACCCAAACGGCATTTTTAAAATTAAAGTTGTAAACAAGACAGTTTTTGAGAATATAAACTACTTTCATCTTGATACCTATTTTATCAGGTTAGTCTGAATTCACATGTTCCACATTATGATATTGTTACTTAAAAAATCATTGTATAGTTAAATTTACCTAAGTATAAACAGAATAACTCTATTATTCAAAATTAAATATATTTAATCTGTAATAATGTATACATTTTCAACCTTTATCCATTTTATATATTTATACATTTTAAATTATGCCATATTAGTTAAGAACTATATTTTAATAATTTTGGTTGAAGCAAAAATATCTGGTTATCTGTTTCAAAGGTATACAGCAGCCTTGCAACCAAAACGGGTTTCAGGGAAAAACCAGCTTCAGTAATATTATTTTTTAACAATGAACCCATTATCATCCCATAATAATATTTTACTATGTGATAGACAAAAGTACTTCGAATTTATGGAATTTTTTTGAAAATTTTAAATTATGTACTTTTTGACAAAATGTTAACTCAAAATTCAAACTTGTATTTTGACAAAAAACTTTTTCTGACAACCTATGTCAAGTTATACATCAATGGAAAGAGCAAGTGAAATGCTGAAAAATTACACCACTCCCAGCTCTCTAGCTCAATTAGTGCAGGTCCTAGAGCAATTTAAGAAAAGTACGTTTACCCTTTTTCGGCAAATTTTTGAAAACTTTACATAGCCATATTTCGGAAACGGCTTGAGATAAAAATTTGAAATTTGGAACTTTGTTTAGTTTTAACACCTACTATAAGTGTACCAAATTTGAGCCAAATCTAAAATGGTGATGTAAAAGGTGTGTGTTGATTTGACATGGAATGACCCAACAGCGGCGGTTTGTAATTGCTTGTTTCTCTTCGACAGCTCGAACCTTGGTACTGAGAACCTTCATATCCTCAGAGAGTGTCGATAACATTACTTGAACTCCACCAATCTGGTTTGTCAAGTCACTCCTCATGGCGCTCAGAGCTTCCAGTATGGATTTCTTGTCATCGATCTCCTCCGTACTGCGAGTCGATGTGGTAGAGGCAGTTTCACCCTTACATAGATCACACTTCCACGTTTTCAGTTTGGCTTTGGTGAGGGTCTGAGATGAACCCACGCGTATACAAGCCGGGTGGAACGATTGTTTGCAATCCACACACATCACTCCAACCTCGCTAGACATCACGTCGATATTACACTTACCGCACTTGTCGGACATGACACTCACAGTTGTGGTAAATTAACAGAAGAATAATAAATAAAATAAATAAAACTCAAACTATGACTTAACGAAATAAAACAGTAATGAATTTAATTTGAATTAAATTTAAATTTAAGTTAGCATAAGGAACTCTTTGCAAGCAGACTGGACAGGACTCGGCGTGAATCAGATAATGAGAGGCGAGCCCGATAAGCAGTCCTCACTCATCGAAGTCTTGATAACAACTGACTTCAATGACAGGTATTTTTACTGTCCTGTTATTTTTCAGACCCTTGATTTGGTACATTTTATTTTTTTTTTTTTATTATTAGAATAATACGTGTTGGTACATATACAGAACAAGTAAACGTCACACAACACAAGTTTATTACAATATAAGCACAAAATGCACAAATATATTACAATTACATGTACAAAATGCATAAATATTATGGTGAACGATTTCGGTAAATCACGCTCATCTTCCTCAGACCAGAGGGATTCACAAAAGAAAAAAAAATTAGTCTTTAGCAATTTACTTTAAAATAGCTAAATTTTATTATTTGTTTATTTTTTTTATTTTTACAAAGTCTTAAATTGGATTAATGTTTAAAGGATTATGTTTTAAATTGCATTGATGTAACATTTACTGACCCTAAACAGTTTATTTTTCTTAAATTTAAAACAAAATGTATACTGTAAAACAAAATGTATACTGTAATATATAAAAACATTTATGGCATTATTGGTTGTATAGTTTTTTATGAATGTGAGTAGCATTTATATTTCTTAGTTCAGTATTATCACCAGTTGAGAAAAGAACCGATACTTAGTAAAAATTGTTTTTTTTTTTTTAATAATTATTAAAAATAACTTTTTTTTAATTAATTATATTATTTGTTTTTGCTGTTTATTTTTCGTGTACTACAATTACATCACCCTCTAAAATTTAGTTGTGATAATTTCAATCAATTGTGATTTGTTTTTGAATAAGTTTTATTACTAAACCAGACCTAAAATGGCAGGTTATTTTTTAATTTTCTCTAGGCTTATAAGTTTTGTAATTTACTCAAGGTAAATTTCAATTGCATACTAATTTGAGCATTATATTCTATTTAACTAAATTGTATACTTTTTGAATTTTAAGTTAATACTTTTTATGTGCAAAAAGTGTAAACAATTATACCCTGAGAATAAATAAAATGTTACTCCAATGCCTAGTAGCAATGCCTAAATGCAATGTCATCAAGTAGCGCTGGCCCCGATATCAATTACCGCTAGTGACTCCATCTCTTTGTATTGAAAACGGTGTTTGATTGTACGACTCAGATGAATGTAGGGCTTATTATATCCAATATGTGTTTGTTAATGGAAATATTGTGTCATTTTATAGACTTTTAGAGTGTATTGTACCGGGTCTTTGACCGGTACATTTCGGTTTTTTTTCGTTGTCTGCCAGGCTGCCTGAGATCGCTCACGCTCTGCGTTCCGCGTAGTTTGGTAGCCGTTGGCCCGGTTCCGTTAAGTTCCGTGTTCCAGAAGCTTCGGTCCGCTTGGCCGGCCTTCTAGATGGTTCGAGCTGTTCAGTGGGTCTGCGGAGGTTAGTCTTGTGCTGTCTGCCGATCAACTATGCGTGGCTGAGAGACACTGTAACGTAAGTGTTCATTTTGTAAATTTCTAACATCGAATCACCCTTTTGGTGAGAATATTTTGTTTCCATCATATTAATCGTTCTTGCTTGTGTTTTAGGGTTTTGTTAAATTTGTATTTTCTTTGTCTAGTTTAGTTAACCTATGTTTGAGCCATGTGCTCCAGGTTACAGGTTTACCAGTAATTGCTTTATTATATCTTGTTTTATTTTCAATTGTAATTCTGTATGATGTTTATTGAGCCTTTTTACAGTTGTAGTTACCGATTTACCATATTTTTTGTTCATTGACAATAACCTAGCCTATCTTTAGCTTTTCATGTTAATTCCTATTGCTCATGTTCCATAGCCTGGTTTTCAGTTTGTCATTTTAAGTTCATATACGTAATTAATTCTTTGATAATTTGTTAATCTGTAATTCGTCTTAGATCTGAGTTGCCAACATAATTATTCATAACCTAAAAAAATAGATCTTTTATTTTCTAGTGTGCTTTAATCATGTACAATTTTGTCTGTTCCTGTTTTGTTGCTATTTCGTATATCAGTTGTTATGTGTAATATTTTGTGTTTTGATGGCTGGACTGGTTTTAATGTGCTGTGGTGTTGCCCTACAGTCCAGGGTCCTCGAGTGGGACGTTCAGCCCTCGGCCTGCCGTCCGGGGATTGTCGACCATCTGCTCTGCTAGCCTGGCCTGAGGACCATGCTGGAGCCTAGTTTCGCCCGCTACCCTCTCTACAGCTTTGGGTAGAGTTCTTCAGTCCTCAGGTCAGTTCTGTCCATTTTTTTTCCCCGGCGGCTGAGCTGAGGGGTTCTGGTGATATTAAAGAAAAAAAAAAGAAATAAAAAGAGAAAATCATGAAATATAAAAGAAGAGAAAAAAAAAAAAGGTTTATGGAACTGTATGTGGCCTAGGCCTAACTTTGGACAGAGTGTATGAAACAGCCATGGGGACATTGCCAGAGATATATATTTAAAATTTAAAAAAAAAAAAAAAAAAAAAAAAAAAAGGAAAAGTTTATATTTATTGTTATTTATTTAGTTAGTTTATTTGTTATGGTTAATCTTTACGTAGTTTATTTTTGTTATAGTTTTTAAATTTTATATTGGTTAGGTCCCCATTGTTAAACCATGTTGTTATTTATTTATATGTTTAGGCCTAGTTGTTATTTATTTTTTCGTTGTTAATTGTATTATTGATGTCAGGGGATGATAGAACGGTACCGGGTTATATTTTCTTTTAAATTATTTAATTTTAAACTCACCAAAAGGGGATTATTGTGCTTTTGCTTAACTTCAATTCGGAGCTGCCCAGGGATGCCGGCTTACTCCCTGGCCTCGGTGGAATCAAGGGATATGTGGGCTAAATTGCCGGTTTAATTGTTGTTTTCCAGACGTTTTCTAAATTTTCACTTTTATTTGGGGTTATCTAAATTTGTTTCTAAGTTTGTCACCTTTTAAATTTTGTTAATAAATTTTCCTTACGTTTTGGGAGTCTCAGGCCAAATTGCAGATAGGCCATACAAAAATTGATTGTTAAATTTTGGTATTTGTGGAGTTTGTTGTTTCTGTAGTTTGTGTGTTGTATCTTGTTAATTTAGTGTTTATGGTTATTGATTTAAGTGCTAATTTATATTGGGGCCTTCTGCCTAATTTTGTTTTGGCCTTCTGCCTGCCAAGTTTTGCTTATTGGTTGATTTTTTGGTATTAAACTAGTTTTGCTCAGCTGCCGAGTGTTATTTTGACCCTCCAACTGCCACCCGTGATCCCATCGCTCGACTTGTTTTGAGCCATCCCCCGGTTGGCACGCTTACCAGCTTTGGTGGGGGGGATGGGTCTCAATTGGTAGCAGAGCGTGGTTGCCTAAAAAAAAAAAAAAAAAAAAAAACTCACTTGGTTGTTGACGGTGGGTGTTTGCCTGTTAGTAGGTCATGATTGGCCGACCTACCGTCAAGGTGTCTTGGTATTGTAAAAAAAAAAAAAAAAAAAAAAACAAAAAAAAAAATAATAAATAAAAATTATTTAAAAGCAAAACAATTAGAAAATCCTAATAAATAATTTAACTAAAAAAAAAAAAAAAAAAAAAAAAAAAAAAAACTTCGGCAATCCGCTTGGTTACGTTGTTGAATGGGTTTCATGGGTGGATTGGAGTGGTCGGCAGTGGCTCAGTAGGCTGAGGGTTTAGTTCGTCTTGGACCCTGGAGTTGTCGTTTTTTGTGTACTGTTGAGAATTTTGTTTTGCGAGAAGGCCTATCTGCAGAATGTTGCGCTCCTGGTCAAGGAGGAGTTGATTTTCGAATTGAGGTCGCGGGGTGTGACTCCGGAAGGGGATGTTCTGAATCTCCGGAGGTTGCTGCGGGAGCAGTTGTCCGCGGGTACGGCGGTGGATTGGTCTGACCTGCTGGAGGTTGGTGATGAGTTGGGGATTTGTAAACGGAAGGTGGAAGATTGGGAAGGGGTGTTAGAGGATTTGCAGTTGGAACCTCCAGTGGGTCGTGACCGGGCCTGCCGCCTTGCACGTCTGGGTCATCTGCTTGCCCGTTTAAGGCTGGTCAACCGGGCGCCGGGGTTGGAGCCGTCGGATAGGGCGTGGATCTTGGAGAGTGTATCTAGGCTTGAGGAGATTTTTCAGGCACTCTCCGGTTCCACGACTCCTACGGGTCTGGGTCAGCGGCCTGCTTTCACACTGTCGCCTAACGTGTCGAGGCCGCAGGCTGAGACAACGGTTTTCACTGTGCCTGAGGCTCCTTCTGAGCCTGCAGGCGTTTCTGTTGAGGTTGCTTGTGGTTCGGCTCCAGCTGCCCTTCCTTCTGCTTCGGCTCCTGTGGGTTCACCTGCTCTTCTGCAGCTGAGCTACCACAAGCTGCCTAACCCTCTCACGCCCATGATCCAGAATCTCCCTGTGATCGATGGGATGGATCCTGAGGAGCTTCTTAAGTTTCTGGTGGCCTTTCTCAGACTTAGTGAGATGCCCGGCATGCAGGCTGGGGACTTGCTTCGTCTGGTGTTCCCTTATTGCAGAGGTCCCGTTGGGGAGTTGCTGAGTTCTGTCTTGGCCAGTGATGCCTCGGTGGACTCGTTCCATCGAGAGTTACTTTCGTCATTTCTTCCCATTCGACTCAGGGAGAGGATGGTCATGGACAGATTTTATAGGTCACAGGGTAGGGGCGAGTCTCTGGCAGCCTATGTCTCTTCAGTCAAGGAAGCTCGTCAAGCGTTGCGCCTCACCCTTTCTGAAGCTGACACCGTTCGTGTCATCCTGGATGGCATTTCTCCAGAAGAACGGTGCAGATTGGTTTTTGCTGGTGTTCCTTCTACTTCTCGGGAGCTGCATCAGCTGTGCATTGTTTCGCGCAGCGTGCAGTTCTCAGACCAGCAAGGGAGGGATTCTGAGAGTCATCGTGCTCTCCCCACCCGTCGACCAGCTATGTCTTTAGGTGTGAGTCAGCCAGTGGAGGGTCGTGGTTCTCGGCCTCCTGTTCTGTGTTTTGCTTGTGGCCAACCTGGTCACATTCGACGTGACTGTCCACGTGCTCGAGGTCGTGGGGCGGGAAACGCTCAGCGCGGGGGGTTGCCTCCACAGTAGCTCCCCGCGTTGTTGCGACTGACCGTGGCCATTTGCCTCTGACGCGTGCCCATCGCAGGAGCGTCGGGGATGTTTCGGGCCTTGCTGGCATGGCTTCCCTGGGACTTAGGGCGGTCACCTCGGTGTGTCCTGGCGTTTTTGTATCTTTTGGTGGTACGGTGTGTCGAGCCCTTCTTGATTCTGGTTCGGCATGCTGTATCATCAGCCTTTCTCTTTTTGAGTCCCTTGACGCCTTAGGACTTGTCAGGCACACCGAGCCTTCTTCTGTTACGTGCTGGACGGCATCCCAAACTCCTCTACCCATACTTCTAAAGGCGTCATTACATTTTAAGATTGAAGGATTTTCCTGGAGGTGGGGTTTTCTTGTTGCCAAGGACCTGGCGGTTTCTTGTATCATAGGGGCAGATTTCATTTCTAAAAGTGGTATGGTGCTTGACCTCCAGAAGCGCCAGATGTTTTTTAAGTTCTGTCGGCGGGTTTTGGTGCCTCTAGTAGGTGATTCTGACTGCCCTCCTGCAGTCAGAGAGGTGGGTTGTGAGCCCGAACAACCCAAGGTGGATCCAGTTGGTCATCTCCCCCCTGAGCAGGCGGAGGCCATTAGGGGGCTGTGTTTGCGGTTTCCTGATGTGCTTACGCCTGAGCTTGGGGTTACTTCTCTTCTGGAGTATGAGATCCACCTCACCGATTCTCAGCCCGTTAGAAGTCATCCATACAAACTTGCTCCCCCAAAGATGGAGGTTATGAGGGCTATGATAGAAGATCTTCTGAGCAAGGGTGTGATTGAGCCGTCTCGTTCCGCTTATGCCAGTCCAGCTTTTCTTGTGCCCAAGTCTAATGGTAAGTCTAGGCTTGTGATGGATTATCGGAGGCTCAACGCTAAGGTCGCTATTGACTCGGTACCTCTGCCTGATTTGCATTCTGCGTTTGATTGGTTCGGTAAGGCCAAGTTTTTCAGTGTTTTTGATTTGAACCAGGCCTACCATCAGATTCCATTGAAGAAGGAATCACGGCCCATGACTAGCTTCTGTGTTCCCTGGAATCTCTATCAGTTCACTAGGGTTCCTATGGGTCTTGCTGTGGGTGCCCAGACTCTTACTCGTCTGCTTGATTCCATCTTTCATGATGTGAAGTTCAAGTTTGTTTTCAATTATCTGGACGACCTTCTGGTCTACAGTGAGACTTTCGGGGAACACATGCAACATCTGGAGGAAGTTCTCCGTCGCCTTAAATCCGCTGGCCTTACCGTCAATCCAGAGAAAGTCACTTTTGCTCGTCCTGAGATTTCTTTTCTGGGTCATCTTATTTCTTCTCGAGGCGTCTGCATTGATCCTGCGAGGACCCAGGGCATTCGGGATTTTCCTCCTCCCAGAGATGCCAAGGGGATTGCCCGTTTTGTGTGGGGATGGTGAATTTTTACCGTCGCTTCATCCCTAACGTGGCCGAGCTTGCTGCCCCGTTGAACGAGCTGCGTAAGAAAGGTGTCCCTTTTGTGTGGGGCCAAGCTCAGCAGACTGCCTTTGATGCTCTCAAGGAGGCTATCATGCAACCTCCTGTCCTGCGTATGCCTGATTTTAGCAGAGAATTCATTCTTCAGACTGATGCCTCCTCCTCCGCCATTGCTGCTGTTCTTTCTCAGGAGTTTGATGGGGTCAGGCAGCCCATCGCTTTTGCTTCGAGGACGTTGTCTCACCAGGAAAGGAAAGCTTCTTCCATCTATGAGTTAGAGTGTCTGGCTGTTGTCTTTGGTACGGACAAGTTTCGGCGTTTCTTGGAACACGCTGAGTTCTTGCTGGAGACGGACAATCAGGCACTGTCTTGGCTTCTTGCCCATCCCCGACAGCTCGGGAAAATTGGTCGCTGGGTGGTCAAAATTTCTGCCTTTAAGTTCCGAGTTCAACATCTTAGGGGTACCCAGAATGTCATCGCGGATGCTCTTTCCCGCATGTATCACGAACCCAGTGATCCACCTACTGAGGCTGTTGCTCAGTGTGGTGCTGTCCTTCTGGATTTTCCTCTGGCTTTTGACGACCTACTGTCCCATCAGCAGAAAGATCCTGAGCTGTCAGTCATCTTAGGTGAGCTTCAAGAGGGAGGTGCCCACCCTCCCTATTTTCTGTCCAAAGGGGTCCTCTGTTGCCGTCCTCGACAGAGGGGTGAACCCCGTGTAGTGCTGCCTAGTCATCTAGTACCGATGGTCTTTCAGTATTATCACTCTTCTCTTGTGGGCGGTCATCTTGGCATTCATAAGACCATCGCTAAGATTCGTAGGTACTTCATCTGGAAGGGCATGGACCGGGATGTTGCGGGCAGAGTGCGGGCTTGTCACCTGTGCTCTCTCAGCAAGCCTAGTCAGAATGCAAGGTTAGGGTTGTTATCTTCTGAGGTGGCTGAGCGTCCTTTTGAGAAGGTGTTCATCGACTACGTGGGTCCTTTTCCCCGTAGCAAGTCAGGTAGCTCCTACCTACTTGTTTGTGTGGATGCTTTCTCGAAGTTCGTTTGGCTTTTCCCACTTCGGAGTGCCACGGCTAAGCTCACCATCCGTGCTCTCCAGTCCCAACTCTTCCAGCACTTTGGTGTGCCTTCCACTCTTGTGTCCGACAACGGTAGCCAGTTTACCTCACATGAGTTTCGTAGGTTCTGTTTTGGCAATGGTATCAGGCATGTGACTACCTCTCCGTATTACCCACAGCCTTCTCATGCAGAGCGGTTCAACCGCAATCTTCGGTCTGCCCTTATTTCCTTCCATGCTGAGAAGCAGAACACCTGGGATGAGAGTCTCTCTTGGCTCCAGCTTGCTTTTAACTCTTCTAAGCATGAGAGTCACAATGCCACTCCCTTCGAAATTCTACATGGCTACCCTCCTAACAACCCTTTGTCCAACTTGTGGAGGTTAGAGGATCTTCTACCTACGCCAGGTGCCACTGACGTAGTGTCCACGTGGCGGGCTGCTCGGCGCAACCTGCTACGTGCTAGAGAGAGAGTGAGGAGGAGGTATGATAAGGGTCGCACTCCTAACCCTTTTCAGGTTGGAGATCTGGTTCTTTGTCAGGCTCACCCGGTCAGTTCGGCCGCGGAACGAAGAGCTGCCAAGTTGTGCTATCGGTGGTCTGGTCCCCACCGCATCGACAGGTTTTTGTCACCGGTGACTGCTCTGCTGGTTGATCCCCAGTCAGGCAGGGTGTTCAGGAAAGCCCATGTGTCCCAGCTTAAGGCTTTCCGGGGAACGGTTGATCCAGGAGTTGGTGTTCCTGGGGGTTTCTTGGGGCGAAGAGATTGATCACCTCTGCGCCCTAGGTGGCTGTTCTGAGAGAGTCTCCTTTCTCTCTTTTCTGGTCGGGCCCGACCGTCAGGGTAGTTCGCTCCCTGTTCGAGGGGTTTCCCCTCTTAGTTTCTCTTTGGCGTCCTTGGAGCACCACTCTTTGGAGGTTTCTTCTTCTTCCTCTTGGTTCCCTGAGGTACCGAGTTTTTTCCCCTGCCTGGGTGTGTTGAGGTTTTGCAGAGGGAGGTTGTACCGGGTCTTTGACCGGTACATTTCGGTTTTTTTTTCGTTGTCTGCCAGGCTGCCTGAGATCGCTCACGCTCTGCGTTCCGCGTACTTTGGTAGCCGTTGGCCCGGTTCCGTTAAGTTCCGTGTTCCAGAAGCTTCGGTCCGCTTGGCCGGCCTTCTAGATGGTTCGAGCTGTTCAGTGGGTCTGCGGAGGTTAGTCTTGTGCTGTCTGCCGATCAACTATGCGTGGCTGAGAGACACTGTAACGTAAGTGTTCATTTTGTAAATTTCTAACATCGAATCACCCTTTTGGTGAGAATATTTTGTTTCCATCATATTAATCGTTCTTGCTTGTGTTTTAGGGTTTTGTTAAATTTGTATTTTCTTTGTCTAGTTTAGTTAACCTATGTTTGAGCCATGTGCTCCAGGTTACAGGTTTACCAGTAATTGCTTTATTATATCTTGTTTTATTTTCAATTGTAATTCTGTATGATGTTTATTGAGCCTTTTTACAGTTGTAGTTACCGATTTACCATATTTTTTGTTCATTGACAATAACCTAGCCTATCTTTAGCTTTTCATGTTAATTCCTATTGCTCATGTTCCATAGCCTGGTTTTCAGTTTGTCATTTTAAGTTCATATACGTAATTAATTCTTTGATAATTTGTTAATCTGTAATTCGTCTTAGATCTGAGTTGCCAACATAATTATTCATAACCTAAAAAAATAGATCTTTTATTTTCTAGTGTGCTTTAATCATGTACAATTTTGTCTGTTCCTGTTTTGTTGCTATTTCGTATATCAGTTGTTATGTGTAATATTTTGTGTTTTGATGGCTGGACTGGTTTTAATGTGCTGTGGTGTTGCCCTACAGTCCAGGGTCCTCGAGTGGGACGTTCAGCCCTCGGCCTGCCGTCCGGGGATTGTCGACCATCTGCTCTGCTAGCCTGGCCTGAGGACCATGCTGGAGCCTAGTTTCGCCCGCTACCCTCTCTACAGCTTTGGGTAGAGTTCTTCAGTCCTCAGGTCAGTTCTGTCCATTTTTTTTCCCCGGCGGCTGAGCTGAGGGGTTCTGGTGATATTAAAGAAAAAAAAAAGAAATAAAAAGAGAAAATCATGAAATATAAAAGAAGAGAAAAAAAAAAAAGGTTTATGGAACTGTATGTGGCCTAGGCCTAACTTTGGACAGAGTGTATGAAACAGCCATGGGGACATTGCCAGAGATATATATTTAAAATTTAAAAAAAAAAAAAAAAAAAAAAAAAAAAGGAAAAGTTTATATTTATTGTTATTTATTTAGTTAGTTTATTTGTTATGGTTAATCTTTACGTAGTTTATTTTTGTTATAGTTTTTAAATTTTATATTGGTTAGGTCCCCATTGTTAAACCATGTTGTTATTTATTTATATGTTTAGGCCTAGTTGTTATTTATTTTTTCGTTGTTAATTGTATTATTGATGTCAGGGGATGATAGAACGGTACCGGGTTATATTTTCTTTTAAATTATTTAATTTTAAACTCACCAAAAGGGGATTATTGTGCTTTTGCTTAACTTCAATTCGGAGCTGCCCAGGGATGCCGGCTTACTCCCTGGCCTCGGTGGAATCAAGGGATATGTGGGCTAAATTGCCGGTTTAATTGTTGTTTTCCAGACGTTTTCTAAATTTTCACTTTTATTTGGGGTTATCTAAATTTGTTTCTAAGTTTGTCACCTTTTAAATTTTGTTAATAAATTTTCCTTACGTTTTGGGAGTCTCAGGCCAAATTGCAGATAGGCCATACAAAAATTGATTGTTAAATTTTGGTATTTGTGGAGTTTGTTGTTTCTGTAGTTTGTGTGTTGTATCTTGTTAATTTAGTTTTTATGGTTATTGATTTAAGTGCTAATTTATATTGGGGCCTTCTGCCTAATTTTGTTTTGGCCTTCTGCCTGCCAAGTTTTGCTTATTGGTTGATTTGTTGGTATTAAACTAGTTTTGCTCAGCTGCCGAGTGTTATTTTGACCCTCCAACTGCCACCCGTGATCCCATCGCTCGACTTGTTTTGAGCCATCCCCCGGTTGGCACGCTTACCAGCTTTGGTGGGGGGGATGGGTCTCAGTATTATACTTCATATTGTAGAAATCGCCAAAATACTATGCACTGTTCTTACTGACTGATTCCACATAATTTGTTGATTTACTGGCGTAAAGGTATTAGAACAATTTTCTGAGACTTTCTCAAAAAGTACTCAGAATCAAGAAACGAGAACTGATTTCAGTTAAGAACCGAACCAGAATCGAAAAATATGGAACTGACCCATCACTGTACAGTATTTTAGTTTTTAACGCAATAAGAGCCTATGATAATAAGGATATAATAAGCCCTACATTAATCTGAGTCGTACAATCAAACACCGTTTTTCAATACAAAGAGATGGAGTCACTAGCGGTAATTGATATCGGGGCCAGCGCTACTTGATGACATTGCATTTAGGCATTGCTACTAGGCCATGAAATCCATTGACAAAAGTCATCTGCACATTTCTGGCACTCTTACGCTACCTCAGACAGCACTGTTCCCAATTCCTACTATCAGTCTCGCATCAACAGTTCGAACTTGTGTGTTTACATATCTCAGTCTTCTTGTTTCCATACCATACCGCAAACCCAGTGGATACAATGTTTTTGAGACGTTGGTGTAATTTAGCTTCAAGGAGAGGAATTCTTCTTTAAAGCAAAATAAATAACTGATTTTATCAAACCAAAGTAACAATTGAAAAGTTTATTAACAATTAAGTACTTGAAATAATATTTTCTTGTAATTTCTTGACATATAAATTAGTGTGTCTTACAGTAATTGCACTATTATTTTCACAAAAGCTTTGACAGTTTCTGTTTCAGATTGAGCGGTGTTTCGGATTACTGGCACTATTATTATTATAAAAGAATGAACCATGAGCACAAACCTCATCCATTATAGATTCCTCTTCATTAGATCCAATCCATTCTTCTTTCAATTCTGTATTAAAAACATCCACAATGTGTTTGTCCTCCTCAACATTAGGGGTTATCTAGACATACATAGATAACTTTAAAATAGATAAGTTCTATTTAGCAACATAAAATAAATATATTGAAAGTTATTCTAAATTTATACATCATTGTAATCATCATACACTTATAATAAAAAAACAGAGCGCACAGATAACAACTTAAGCGTATCAAAACGATACATCAAACATAATATCCATATCAACACTTTTTTTCTCTAAAGACAGGCAATAATTATATCTGTATACTGAAACATCTTTTCATTCTGGATCAGTACTGCAAAAACATTCAAATAAAGTAAAATTAAAACTGGACCAAACATTTATCCCTGAGAGAAGGTGTCCCATGTTTGGGAAGGGAGAACAGCTTTGGATCTCCATGTTTTGACAGGGTGCCCAGTAACATTAAAAGAAGGAAGATTTAATTGGATACACGATAGGGTTCTAAGTATAATAAAAGAGGCAGTGAACCTTTCTATTGCGAAAACGAAGCTTAATACTTTATCAAAACCAACTGGTATCCTCTTATTAACCCATTAAGCACCATTTATCTAATGCTTTTTTTCTATTAAGTGCTCATTTATTGTAAAAAATCAATATTATATTTTTTAGATGCTCAATTTTTTGTCTTGTTCGGTACAGGAAAATAAGATATGATAAAATTTTTAAATTTTTATTGGCTTATTTTACCTTTTTTTTCATATGAATATGTAAATAAGAACATTTTTTACTTTAAAGTAAGCCTTAGGCATTGATCACTATATGAATCAATACAAAATATTATTACTATTAATAACAAATGTATAATTGAGTAAATTTACATGTACATAAACTGATAAAGACATTAAGGGCCTGCACAAAACACATAATAAAAAATAAGTACAGTAGAACCCGTCATATCCGACCTCGGCATGACTGGCTCCTCAGTATATCCGACCTAGTGCCCGACCGTCTGCTGTTTCCTGGAAAAAGCCACTAGCGCCGTTCACATTCAGATTTGAAAGATTAACGTTGTGAGTCAGTAGCTCAGTACAGTTATCAGACGAGTGTCATGTGTCCTAATTGTTTGATAATTGTACAGTGTATTAACATTTTTATTTCCACCTTATAATACACTTCCATAAGGGCATTGACTACAACTGAATAGCTTGTCTCCTGTGTAAGTTCTCGTGTATATTTAAACTGCTCTTTCTAGCAGTTCCATAAGGGCATTGACTGCAACTGAATGGTTTGTCTCCTGTGTGAGTTTTCATGTATATATTTAAATGGCTCTTATTACCAGTTCTATAAGGGCATTGACTACAACAGAATGGCTTGTCTCCAGTGTGAGTTCTCATGTGTATATTTAAACTGCTCTTATGAGCTCTTCTATAAGGGCATTGACTACAACTGAATGGCTTATATCCTGTGTGAATTCTCATGTGTCTATTTAAACTTCTCTTTACAGCAGTTCTATAAGGGCATTGACTACAACTGAATGGTTTGTCTCCTGTGTGAGTTCTCATGTGTATATTTAAACTGCTCTTTACAGCAGTTCTATAAGGGCATTGACTACAACTCAATGGTTTGTCTCCTGTGTGAGTTCTCATGTGTCTATTTAAATTACTCTTTTGAGCAGTTATATAACGGCACTGATTACAACTGAACGGTTTGTCTCCCGTATAAGTCTTCAAGGGGTTTTTTACTTGGGACTTATAGGTTAAAATTACAAAGAGCTTATAAAAGATGTACTTTTTAATGTGAAATCGCATTATCATACCCTAGCAAATACATATATAAATATGCATATTATATCAATTAGAAGAAATACATGACTAATAAACTAACTTATAAAGTAACTCTAAATAAGAAAAGATTATAACATTTTAATTGAAAAGCAGTGTTAAAAGAAAATACAATTTTGTACAAATGTGTACAAAAAGTAAATAAAAAAGTATACGTTCTGAACATGTTATTATTAACATATTTATTTAAAATTAAGTAACAAAAGATTATGACATTTAATTCAAAAACAATGTAAAAAGAAGATGATTAAGTATTTTACACAAATTTATTTTACACAAATGTGTAAGTAAATAAAAATATATTCTACCTGAAAAAGTTATTATAAATATATCTATTTAATAATAAGCAAGAAATGATTATAACATTGCAATAATAAAAGATTATGACATTTTAATTGAAGAACAATTTAAAAAGAAGATGTTTGTACAAATGTATAAGTAGATAAAATATAAACGATCTGAAAATTTTATTATAAAGATATCTATTTAAAATTAAGTAATAAAAGATTATGACATTTTAGTAATAAAGGATAGCGACATTTTAATTGAAAAACAATGTAAAAAGAAAATGTTTGTACAGATGTGTAAGTAAATAAAAATGTGGCCTAAACGATCTGAAAATATTACTATAAAGACATCTATTTAAATTAAGTAATAAAAAAAACATAAACAGAAACATGTTATTCTTCTCATCTTGAAAGAAATTTTAGAAATAAAAAATATTTAAACAGCCTTACTTGAAGTCTTGTCTACTTATCATAGATGTCGAGCTGCTCCATGGCCGTCACTCTTATCACCTCGTCGCCCTCACGCCTCTTGACCAGCACCTTGCCGTTGGTGAATGAAGCGAACACCAGCTTCTTCTCCCTGTAAAGTCTTCTAGCGCGACCCATCAGTGCTTTGTTGTCACTAGTAAGGTGCTCGTTAAGATAAACAGTAGATGGTTCCAAGGAAGTCGATAGGTGGGTGGCGTTATGTCCTCTCTTCATTCTCACAGCTCGAATCCAGGACTCCTTTTCGCTTCTGGAGAGGAACTGCACTATAATAGGCGGGTGAGCAAGTTTCTTAGAGAAACGCCGTAACCTATGAGCTATGGAGATGCTGCCACGGCTGTAACGAACTCCTAAAGCTCTAGCGACGTGACATAGTATGTCATAAACGTCCTCCCCAGCCATCAACGGGATACCCTGAATCTCCAGATTAGCAGCCCTAGAGTGTTGTTCTACGTCGAGCAAACGTGCTTGTAGTGCGCCCACCTCAACCCTCGTGGCGTCTCTGGCCTCCTCCAACTTGTAACAGCGGCGGTTTGTAATTGCTTGTTCCTCTTCGACAGCTCGAACCTTGGTACTGAGAACCTTCATATCCTCAGAGAGTGTCGATAACATTACTTGAACTCCACCAATCTGGTTTGTCAAGTCACTCCTCATGGCGCTCAGAGCTTCCAGTATGGATTTCTTGTCATCGATCTCCTCCGTACTGCGAGTCGATGTGGTAGAGGCAGTTTCACCCTTACATAGATCACACTTCCACGTTTTCAGTTTGGCTTTGGTGAGGGTCTGAGATGAACCCACGCGTATACAAGCCGGGTGGAACGATTGTTTGCAATCCACGCACATCACTCCAACCTCGCTAGACATCATGTCGATATTACACTTACCGCACTTGTCGGACATGACACTCACAGTTGTGGTTAATTAACAGAAGAATAATAAATTAAATAAATAAAACTCAAACTATGACTTAACAAAATAAAACAGTAATGAATTTAATTTGAATTAAATTTAAATTTAAGTTAGCATAAGGAACTCTTTGCAAGCAGACTGGACAGGACTCGGCGTGAATCAGATAACGAGAGGCGAGCCCGATAAGCAGTCCTCACTCATCGAAGTCTTGATAACAACTGACTTCAATGACAGGTATTTTTACTGTCCTGTTATTTTTCAGACCCTTGATTTGGTACATTTTTTTTTTTTTTTTTATTATTAGAATAATACGTGTTGGTACATATACAGAACAAGTAAACGTCACACAACACAAGTTTATTACAATATAAGCACAAAATGCACAAATATATTACAATTACATGTACAAAATGCATAAATATTATGGTGAACGATTTCGGTAAATCACGCTCATCTTCCTCAGACCAGAGGGATTCACAAAAGAAAAAAAAATTAGTCTTTAGCAATTTACTTTAAAATAGCTAAATTTTATTATTTGTTTATTTTTTTATTTTTACAAAGTCTTAAATTGGATTAATGTTTAAAGGATTATGTTTTAAATTGCATTGATGTAACATTTACTGACCCTAAACAGTTTATTTTTCTTAAATTTAAAACAAAATGTATACTGTAATATATAAAAACATTTATGGCATTATTGGCTGTATAGTTTTTTATGAATGTGAGTAGCATTTATATTTCTTAGTTCAGTATTATCACCAGTTGAGAAAAGAACCAATAGTTAGTAAAAATTGTTTTTTTTCCCAATAATTATTAAAAATAACTTTTTTTTAATTAATTATATTATTTGTTTTTGCTGTTTATTTTTCGTGTACTACAATTACATCAACCTCTAAAACTTAGTTGTGATAATTTCAATCAATTGTGATTTGTTTTTGAATAAGTTTTATTACTAAACCAGACCTAAAATGGCAGGTTATTTTTTAATTTTCTCTAGGCTTATAAGTTTTGTAATTTACTCAAGGTAAATTTCAATTGCATACTAATTTGAGCATTATATTCTATTTAACTAAATTGTATACTTTTTGAATTTTAAGTTAATACTTTTTATGTGCAAAAAGTGTAAACAATTATACCCTGAGAATAAATAAAATGTTACTCCAATGCCTAGTAGCAATGCCTAAATGCAATGTCATCAAGTAGCGCTGGCCCCGATATCAATTACCGCTAGTGACTCCATCTCTTTGTATTGAAAACGGTGTTTGATTGTACGACTCAGATGAATGTAGGGCTTATTATATCCAATATGTGTTTGTTAATGGAAATATTGTGTCATTTTATAGACTTTTAGAGTGTATTATACTTCATATTGTAGAAATCGCCAAAATACTATGCACTGTTCTTACTGACTGATTCCACATAATTTGTTGATTTACTGGCGTAAAGGTATTAGAACAATTTTCTGAGACTTTCTCAAAAAGTACTCAGAATCAAGAAACGAGAACTGATTTCAGTTAAGAACCGAACCAGAATCGAAAAATATGGAACCGACCCATCACTGTACAGTATTTTAGTTTTTAACGCAATAAGAGCCTATGATAATAAGGATATAATAAGCCCTACATTAATCTGAGTCGTACAATCAAACACCGTTTTTCAATACAAAGAGATGGAGTCACTAGCGGTAATTGATATCGGGGCCAGCGCTACTTGATGACATTGCATTTAGGCATTGCTACTAGGCCATGAAATCCATTGACAAAAGTCATCTGCACATTTCTGGCACTCTCACGCTACCTCAGACAGCACTGTTCCCAATTCCTACTATCAGTCTCGCATCAACAGTTCGAACTTGTGTGTTTACATATCTCAGTCTTCTTGTTTCCATACCATACCGCAAACCCAGTGGATACAATGTTTTTGAGACGTTGGTGTAATTTAGCTTCAAGGAGAGGAATTCTTCTTTAAAGCAAAATAAATAACTGATTTTATCAAACCAAAGTAACAATTGAAAAGTTTATTAACAATTAAGTACTTGAAATAATATTTTCTTGTAATTTCTTGACATATAAATTAGTGTGTCTTACAGTAATTGCATTATTATTTTCACAAAAGCTTTGACAGTTTCTGTTTCAGATTGAGCGGTGTTTCGGATTACTGGCACTATTATTATTATAAAAGAATGAACCATGAGCACAAACCTCATCCATTATAGATTCCTCTTCATTAGATCCAATCCATTCTTCTTTCAATTCTGTATTAAAAACATCCACAATGTGTTTGTCCTCCTCAACATTAGGGGTTATCTAGACATACATAGATAACTTTAAAATAGATAAGTTCTATATAGCAACATAAAATAAATATATTGAAAATTATTCTAAATTTATACATCATTGTAATCATCATACACTTATAATAAAAAACAGAGCGCACAGACAACGACTTAAGTGTATCAAAACGATACATCAAACATAATATCCATAGTAGTATAAATAGGATGGAGCGAGGCTTACTTTTCTGGCCTCTGATTGGTCGAGAGCGGTCACGTGACTTTTCCAAGATGGCGGCACCCATTTCCCGCCAAATTTCCTAACCTCACTTTTCCTAACCTCAAATTTCCCTCCAAATTCCCACATCATACTATATGAAATTCACTGTTAACCTTGTTATACTATATAAAATACACTCTTAACCTAACTTTGTCCATGTTATACTATATAAAATGCACTGTTAACCATGTTATACTATATAAGATTCACTTTTTTTGTCCAATATGGCGTCTTTTTCCATGTTAGACTATATAAAATGCACTTTTTTGTCCAATATGGCGTCTTTTCCCTCCCGCGCCAACTCACACCCCATGGGAAAATTCCCTCCAAAAATTCCCTCATCCAAGATGGCGGCCTTTCCCTTGTTATACTATATAAAATGAACTTTTTTTGTCCAATATGGCATCTTTTTCCATGTTATACTATATAAAATGCACTGTTAACCTTGTTATACTATATAAAATACACTCTTAACCTAACTTTTTCCATGTTATACTATATAAAATGAACTATTTTTGTCCAATATGATGCCTTTTTCTATGTTAGACTATATAAAATGAACTTTTTTTGTCCAATATGACGTCTTTCCCTCCTCAAAATTCCCTCCCAAAATTCCTCATCCAATATGGCGACCTTTCCCTTCGGGTACTTCCGGCGACCGTCGGCTACCTTCGTACGACAATAATATTATGTGTTGGGAGGGTAGTTGGTCTGTAAAGATAACTGTGTGTTGGGTAAATCATGAGTCTTACTAATGGATAGGTAGGGTTATGGAGCTTGGTAGATGTCTTGTACATGTGTTGGATAGGTGGAATGACAAATAAAGCCTTATGTAGATTGTCTGTTAGGTGGTAAGTCTTGTATGTTAAGTAAATAGTCTGACAAAAGTCTTTTTATGAGAGGGTGATTAGTCTATCAAGAGAAATGTGTGATGGGTAGGTAGGTGGTTAATCAAGTTGTATGTTTGGTAGGTAGGTCTTCCATGAATGTTGAGTGTCAATCAAAGGTTTTATGTAATGGTTAGGTGGATTATCTATCAGAGGTGTTGTGTGTTGAGTAGGTGGGTGGACTGTTAAGTCATGATTTTATGGTGTGTGGTACGTATGTTTGGTAGGTGGTCCTTCATATGCTTTGGGAATGTGGTCAATTTGTATGTTTGGTAGGTAGGTCATCCATGAATGTTGAGTGTCAATCAAAGGTTTTATGTAATGGTTAGGTGGATTATCTATCAGAGGTGTTGTGTGTTGAGTAGGTGAGTGGACTGTTAAGTCATGATTTTATGGTGTGTAATACATATGTTTGGTAGGTGGTCCTTCATATGCTTTGGGAATGTGGTCAATTCGTATGTTTGGTAGGTAAGTCATCTATGAATGTTGAGTGTCAAAGGTTTTATGTAATGGTTAGGTGGATTATCTATCAGAGGTGTTGTGTGTTGAGTAGGTGGGTGGACTGTTAAGTCATGATTTTATGGTGTGTGGTACGTATGTTTGGTAGGTGGTCCTTCATATGCTTTGGGAATGTGGTCAATTCGTATGTTTGGTAGGTAGGTCATCCATGAATGTTGAGTGTCAATCAAAGGTTTTATGTAATGGTTAGGTGGATTATCTATCAGAGGTGTTGTGTGTTGAGTAGGTGGGTGGACTGTTAAGTCATGATTTTATGGTGTGTGGTACGTATGTTTGGTAGGTAGGGGTATGTCAATAGGACTATTTTCATAGTAGTATGATGGTATATTAAGTCATGTCTGCAGAGTGTGTAGTTTGTTTATCATGATTTTTGTATCTTTGGTAGGTGGTCCTTCAAAAGTCTTATGCTTTGGGAATGTGGAGTGTCAATCGACAGTTGTGTTTGTTAAATTGTTGTGCTCAAACAAGTGTTTTGTGTGTATTGAGTAGGTGAGTGGATAATCAAACGTCTTCTATGTAGAGTGTATGGTCAGTCTTGAATGTTAAGTAAGTGGTCTGTCAAATGTATTATGTGTCGGGAGGGGTGAGTGGTCTATCAAAAGGACTATGTGTTGGGTGGGCGAGTGGTTAGCCAAGTGTCTCACGTATTGAGTAGATGGGGGTCTATAAATAGACTGCCTTTTTGGTAGTGTGATGGTATTTTAAGTTATGACTGTAGAGTGTGTGGTTGGTCTATCAAAGGTTTTATGTTTGGGGAAGGTGGGTTGGTCTATCAACATGACTCTGTGTTGAGTATGTGGGTGTTTAATCAAACGTCTGTGTGTTTAGTAGGTGAGTGGTCAATCAAGTCTTGTATGTAGAGTGTGGTTAGTCTAGTATATTAAGTAGGTAGGTGGTCAGTCAGATGTCTTATGTGTTGGGGAGGTGAGTGGCCTATCGAGAGTACTGTGTGTAGGGTAGGTAGATGGTCAATCAAAAGTCTTGTATGTACGGTGTGTGGTACGTATATTGGATAGGTAGGGGTATGTCAATAGGACTATTTTCATAGTAGTATGATGGTATATTAAGTGATGTCTGCAGAGTGTGTAGTTTGTTTATCATGATTTTTGTATCTTTGGTCGATGGTCATTCAAAAGTCTTATGCTTTGGGAAGGTGGAGTGTCAATCGAGAGTTGTGTTTGTTAAGTTGATGTGTGATCAAACAAGTGTTTTGTGTGTATTGAGTAGGTGGGTGGATAATCGAACGTCTTCTATGTACAGTGTGGTTAGTCTAGTATATTAGGTAGGTAGGTGGTAAGTCAGATGTCTTATGTGATGGGGAGGTGAGTGGTCTATCGAGAGTACTGTGTGTGTAGGGTAGGTAGATGGTCAATCAAAAGTCTTCTATGTAGAGTGTATGGTCAGTATTGTATGTTAGGTGGGTAGGTGGTCAAATGTATTGTGTCGAGTGGGGTGACTGGTCTGTCAAGAGGACTATGTGTAGAGTGTGGTTAGTCTAGTATATTAGGTGGGTAGATGGTCAGTCAGATGTGTTATGTGTTTGAAGGTGTGTGGCCTATCAAGGGTACTGTGTGTGTTGGGTAGGTAGGTGGTCAACCAAAGGTCTTGTATGTAAGGTGTGGTTAGTCTAGTATATTAGGTGGGTAGATGGTCAGTCAGATGTCTTATGTGTTGGGAAGGTAGGTGGCCTATCAAGGGTACTGTGTGTGTTGGGTAGGTAGGTGGTCAATCAAAGGTCTTGTATGTAGAGTGTGGTTAGTCTAGTATATTGGGTGGGTAGGTGGTCAGTCAGATGTCTTATGTGTTGGGGAGGTGAGTGGCCTATCGAGAGTACTGTCTGTGTAGGGTAGGTAGATGGTCAATCAAAAGTCTTGTATGTAGCGTGTGGTTAGTCTAGTATATTAGGTGGGTAGATGGTCAGTCAGATGTGTTATGTGTTGGGAAGGTGTGTGGCCTATCGAGGGTACTGTGTGTGTTGGGTAGGTAGGTGGTCAATCAAAGGTCTTGTATGTAAGGTGTGGTTAGTCTAGTATATTAGGTGGGTAGATGGTCAGTCAGATGTCTTATGTGTTGGGAAGGTGGGTGGTCTATCGAGGGTACTGTGTGTGTTGGGTAGGTAGGTGGTCAATCAAAGGTCTTGTATGTAAGGTGTGGTTAGTCTAGTATGTTAGGTGGGTAGGTGGTCAGTCGGATGTCTTATGTGTTGGGGAGGTGGGTGGCCTATCGAGGGTCTGTGTGTGTTGAGTGGGTAGATGATCAATCAAAAGTCTTGTATGTAGAGTGTGGTTAGTCTAGTATATTGGGTGGGTATGTGGTCAGTCAGATGTCTTATGTGTTGGGGAGGTGGGTGGCCTATCGAGGGTCTGTGTGTGTTGAGTGGGTAGATGGTCAATCAAAAGTCTTGTATGTAGAGTGTGGTTAGTCTAGTATATTGGGTGGGTAGGTGGTCAGTCAGATGTCTTATGTGTTGGGGAGGTGGGTGGCCTATCAAAGGTACTGTGTGTGTTGGGTAGGTAGGTGGTCAATCAAAGGTCTTGTATGTAAGGTGAAGTTAGTCTAGTATATTAGGTGGGTAGGTGGTCAGTCGGATGTGTTATGTGTTGGGAAGGTGTGTGGCCTATCGAGGGTCTGTGTGTGTTGAGTGGGTAGATGGTCAATCAAAAGTCTTGTATGTAGAGTGTGGATAGTCTAGTATATTGGGTGGGTAGGTGGTCAGTCAGATGTCTTATGGATAGGTGATGGATGATCAAGGGCCTTATGTGATGAATAGGAAGGTGATCTATCAAGGGTGTTGTGTGTTCTAGGTTCTCCATGTGTTTGGGTCTCTGGGAGTTGTGTATATACATTTTCTGATCGAATATTTTACAACCACAAGAGACCAAACTTTCTTACTGCTAATACCACGGTTTCTACAACAGAGACGTTTCAACTAACTATTCGTTTATTTGTTTAATACGCAAATAATCAGTAGTACCAAGTTTAGTTAAGGTCAGGCTTAAAATGTGAACATTATAGAGAATTTATTCCTATTGGTTACTTACACTCTGCCAACTGATTGAAGTCATGTAGTAGTAAATGCAAAGCCAACTAAATGATTATGTAGGTTAAACAATTGATTTACAAGTGTTACATCAGTTTTGTACGTTGTTTTGAGCTCAAACTAAGTTTTTAAAGGTTCTATAAGAGTATTTTAAAGGGTTTTTTAATGTTTAGGACAAATATCATTGATATGACACTGAATTTTAATAAATTTAGGGAATTATAACATATTTTGTACACAAATAACCCTATTTATGGGCATTTTAACTCAACTTTAAGGGGTTTGGAGAGTACTATGTTGGTAGTTCTTCCTTGATTCGAGACATTTTTCAACAATTACATTTTTATGTAGTTTTCTGAAATTTGTATGTATCTTTGATTTTTTCTTACTTTTGGACAGAATTTACTCTTCTGTTGGAATGTTTTTTAAACTTACAGTTTGTTTGAAATAAAATCAATACTATGTGGTTTGGGTTCCATGTCATAGTTTCCCTGACTATTGTGTTGTTAATAGATGATATATCAAAGGGTCCAGCAGCCTTAGTTAGTAACAAAGACTACACTCGTTCATCTTCGTTCATCTAGTTAGTAACAAAGACTTGTACATCATTCATACGGGATGTAAAACAATGCTTGTGGGATGTGATAACAGCCATGGGTTGACCTTTGAGGTCAAGTGATGTGATAACAGCGATAAAGCCCGGTCACCGTACACCAGTAGGCCTCGTATGTAACAGTGTAT
Source organism: Stictocephala bisonia (assembly GCA_035578905.1). Lineage (NCBI taxonomy): Eukaryota > Metazoa > Arthropoda > Insecta > Hemiptera > Membracidae > Stictocephala > Stictocephala bisonia. Next base: position 29,342 of record JAQJVL010002439.1, read on the forward strand.
TAAATAAAAATAAAAAAAGAAGTAAATAATTAATATAAATAATAGCTGCCCCTTGATTTTTAATTAAAACGTGTATTGCGGGTTGCCTAGAGTGTTAAGTAGGGGCTTGAGGATGAACTGTGATTCGATAGATAAGTATAGGTAACAGTGTAGGAAGCTGTGGATGAGTACCCAAAGCTAAGAGCGTATGTTAACTGTGTATTTGTTAAAATTTGAGAAAAATTAAATAAGTAGTCTTACAGTACGTGTGAGAAAGATTACTTGTAAAGTAGGGAGGTAACCAATCAGAGCGTGGCATTTGGGTGTGCGCCAGACCAGCAGACGACGTGTACAAAGGTAGCCGACGGTCACCGGAAGTACACGAAAGCATTTTATATAGTACATATGTAAATGGTCGCCATCTTTAGCATTTTATATAGTATGAGATGGGAAAGGTTAAGAGTGTATTTTTTATAGTATAACGACTGAATTTGAGAAGGGGAATTACCACCAGGGACTTCCCTTCCGAAGGCGCCATGTTCCGAAAGGATGCGCTAAGTTTTGCCACCAGGTGCGCTACGATCGGGTCGAGCACATAGAGTATATGAAATATTAATTTTATTATAGTGTATGAAATATTAATTTTGTTATGGTGTATATATGAGTAGAGTAACAACGCGCATGCGCGCCCGACCAGCAGACGACGTGTGCATCATAGGCTAAGAGCGTACGAAGGTAGCCGACGGTCGCCGGAAGTACCCGAAGGGAAAGGTCGCCATATTGGATGAGGAATTTTGGGAGGGAATTTTGAGGAGGGAAAGACGTCATATTGGACAAAAAAAGTTCATTTTATATAGTCTAACATGGAAAAAGACGCCATATTGGACAAAAAAGTGAATCTTATATAGTATAACATGGTTAACAGTGCATTTTATATAGTATAACATGGAAAAAGTTAGGTTAAGAGTGTATTTTATATAGTATAACAAGGTTAACAGTGAATTTCATATAGTATGATGTGGGAATTTGGAGGGAAATGTGGGAATTTGGAGGGAAATTTGAGGTTAGGAAAAGTGAGGTTACGAAATTTGGCGGGAAATGGGTGCCGCCATCTTGGAAGTCACGTGACCGCTTTCGACCAATCAGAGGCCAGAAAAGTGAGCCTCGCTCCATCCTATTTACACTACTATCCATATCAACACTTTTTTTCTAAAGACAGGCAATAATTATATCTGTATACTGAAACATCTTTTCATTCTGGATCAGTACTGCAAAAACATTCAAATACAGTAAAATTAAAACTGGACCAAACATTTATGCCTGAGAGAAGGTGTCCCATGTTTGGGAAGGGAGAACAGCTTTGGATCTCCATGTTTTGACAGGGTGCCCAGTAACATTAAAAGAAGGAAGATTTAATTGGAGACACGATAGGGTTCTAAGTATAATAAAAGAGGCAGTGAACCTTTCTATTGCAAAAACGAAGCTTAATACTTTATCAAAACCAACTGGTATCCTCTTATTAACCCTTAAAGCGCCATTTATCTAATGCTTTTTTTCATTAAGTGCTCATTTATTGTAAAAAAATCAATATTATATTTTTTAGTTGCTCAATTTTTTGTCTTGTTCGGTACAGGAAAATAAGATATGATAAAATTTTGAAATTTTTATTAGCTTATTTTACCTTTTTTTCTTTCATATGAATATGTAAATAAGCAACATTTTTTACTTTAAAGTAAGCCTCAGGCATTGACACTATATGAATCAATACAAAATATTATTACTATTAATAACAAATGTATAATTGAGTAAATTTACATGTACATAAACTGATAAAGACATTAAGGCCCTGCACATAACACATAATAAAAAATAAGTACAGTAGAACCCGTCATATCCGACCTCGGCATTACTGGCTCCTCAGTATATCCGACCTAGTGCCCGACCGTCTGCTGTTTCCTGGAAAAAGCCAATAGCGCCGTTCACATTCAGATTTGAAAGATTCACGTTGTGAGTCAGTAGCTCAGTACAGTTATCAGACGAGTGTCATGTGTCCAAATTGTTTGATAATTGTACAGTGTATTAACATTTTTATTTCCACTTTATAATACAGTACTGTACATAGTTGTTTTTTATTGTTTATAGTAGTAGTAGTGTGTATGTGTGTGTATAGCAGTGTTCGTGTTTGCTTGTGTTTATGTGTTCTACAGAAAATACAGTCCCGTAAGTGCAAAATTTTAGTTTCCTTGCTAAAAAAACTTTAGTTCGATTACTCTTTAGTACTGCATATAGTACTGAACTATAGGCCTACTGTATTTACGAAAATGTCAAATTCAAAACGGAAACGTATTTGTGTGTCACTTCATGACATGCTTAACCCTTCCCACGCGGCAAACGGACATATCCGCAAACATGACTTCGACCGAAACGCGAATAACGAGTATACTCGCAACTCATTATTTAGTCAGCTGGTGAGGTAACTAGTTCACATAAGTCCCGTTAGAATGCAGGAATATGTTCTCCGTATATTCAAAAGGACGTGGGCGTGTTGTTTTCTTATCGGCACTGGTCAACAATAGAACGAGTCACCATTTTGTATCCAGGCGCCAGGTGGCCGGCCACTCCCCTCCCTTTCTGGGCGCGGCAGACAAGTATATTCGCGCGCTTTTAGTCTGTCTGTCTAGCGACGTGCTCTGAGTTAGATCCGCTCCCGCACTATCGTTTCTTTGTCACTCAACAAAGTAACATCTCAGCGTTATATCGTTATCTAGTTTGGGTTATTTAGTTTCTGTAATATATTTGCTTTATGTGTAAAAAGTGATGTGTAAATATTTTGTGTAAGAGTAGTTTTGTTTTTGCAATTGAAATGGCAAATCCTGACGATATTGATTTCGAGGTTTTTGTGGCTGGCGCATTAAATACTTCATTTTCAAGTGCATTCAATGACGAGCAAATGGACAGTGAGCAAGAAGACTTGCTTATTCATAACGTGAGTGAAAGTGATAGTGAGGAAGTCTAGGAACAATCAGACGCACCGAGTCCTCGTGCAGCCCCTGGCACCGGCCCGTCTCAGCCGAGTACAATAAATCGTCCGGCAACAACAAACACTGTTCCTCTCTCAACCCCACCTCCCACTGCGACGCAAGGACAAACCCCCACTTCCCCAGCCCCACCACCTGCGACAATTCAAAGACAACGGCCCGCTCCCCCTGCGCATCAACCTACAGTGTGGAGTGACGTTACTGATCATGACCCAGGCCCATCGCACACGACACCAATTTATTCTGTCAATAAAGGACCGAACCTTCCGACCACCTTTGATGAAAATACCGAACCGATAGAATACTTTCACCTGTTTTTCAATGATGATCTGATAAGCCTTATCTGTCATGAAACAAATCTCTACGCAAACAAACGACGAACAGAGATACAATCTCTACATGCTCGTATCAAGAAGTGGATAGACGTCACGGCAAAAACAATAAATGCATTTCTAGGCACCATAATAAACATGGGGTTGATACCGTTGCCCTCCATTGAAGAGTACTTTACCACATCTTGGGATGGTCGAATCCCTTTTTTTTCTGATGTATTTAACAAGGATGAATTCCTAAACATATTTTGGAATTTACATTTTAACCATCGTGACGGCGAGAACCGTGTTCCTAGAGGGTTTCTTATAGAGCCTGTCCTGACCCATATGAAAGAAAAATCGAAATTGTTCTACACCCCTGGAAGCCATGTAGCAATAGACGAAAGTACGATTTCTTTCAAGGGAAGGGTTGTTTTTCGGGTGTACAACCCCATGAAGCCCACCAAGTTTGGAATGAAAGTGTTCGTCTTATCCGACAGTGAAAATGGGTATGTGTATGACTATATACCTTATTATGGCAGTGGGAACATCATACCCAACACTTCACTTCTGAAAACAACACAAATCGTGAAGGTCCTAAGTGAGTCGGTGGTGTTGAAGGATCCTTAGGCGCCCGCTACTGGCTTGCATGTCTATACGGACCGATATTACACGAGTCCAGAGCTGGCCAACGAACTATTGAAAATTGGATGCTACGTGACAGGGACTGTTATGACTAATAGAACTGGAATGCCGCCTGGACTAAAAGCAAAAGGGGAAAAAATGAAGAAGGGCGACATATATTCATTGAGAAAAGGCTCTACGCTCGTTGTGTCCTGGAAGGACAAAAGAACCGTCCATATGCTGAGCACACATGAAAAAGGAAGCAGGTGGCACATGAAAAATGTGCAAAGTAGGTGGCCCAATAAACCACCCGTAGCAAAACCTGATTTAGTCCTGGACTATATAAAGTACATGGGAGGAGTGGACAGAAGTGACCACTTCATTTCGTCATATCAATTCATGCGTAGGACTAAAAAGTGGTACAGAAAAATCTTTTTTTGGCTGCTGGAAGTAGCTATTATCGACTCCTATCTTTTACACAAGTTGATTCAAGACCAGTACGGGAAGAAGCCTCTCACCCATATCCAGTTCCGGAAGAAGCTCGTCCGTTCGCTCGTCCAAGAGAAGGCGGCAGATCTACCTAAGGCTAAGAGGCGTGGACGACCAACACAGGCAAGTTTTATAGCTAACTAATAATAAATTACTTACATTCTTCAAGTATGATACATTTCTGTAGATAAGTAAATATAAATATATTTTCATAGGGTTGAATAGGTATTATAGTTTGTTATAAAACTGAAATCTTATAAGTACATATTTCTCAGCTACGTATAATTTTTATTTATTTTAGGGACCCCCTGATGAGCGGCTGGATGGAAAGCCGCACTTTATGGATAGAAAAGAAAAGGGAACTGTAAGATGCGTAGTGTGTACGAAGAGAGGAATGCGGAACGAAACAATATACTTCTGTAAGACCTGCGCAGCGAAACCGGCGCTACACCCGGACAAGTGTTTCGAAGCGTATCACACGTTACCAAACTTCTGAGATGTGTTATACAAATTTTGTTTAGTTTTCTTGTAGTTTGTATTCCTTTTACATTTTTGACATAGGCCTATATTATAATAGTAAACCAGTACATAATAAATTATTTTTAGTCAAAAATGTGATTTTTTTGTTAAAAACCTATAACTTTCACCTAAATTATAATAGGCATACACAACTGAATTATCATAAGTTTAATATTTTTGTACTACTATTATATATACAAAACCAAAACAAAAATTAAATTTGAAAAAAAAACATAAATTTTTTTATGTTAATTCAGCGTTACACATAAATTAAGTTAGGCTGATTTTATGCCGCGTGGGAAGGGTTAATGCATTACAATGAATAGATCATGGAGAGTCTATTGAAAAAATAGCTGCTGAGTTAGGAGTAGGTATGACAACTGTAAAAGATTGGAAAAGAACCCGTAAGGAACTGGAAGCCTATTCAATGACTGTGGAAACTGCATTTTAAAGAAACTAAACTTCAACTTGTGGATGAAGCTTTGTGGGTATGGTTTTGCCAAGAAAGACGCAAAGGGACTCCTTTGTCAGATCAAATTGTCAAGGAGAAGGCATTAAGTTGTATGAGAAGTTGGGTGGTGATTTAAACAAATTCAATGCGAGTGAAGGGTGGCTTCACCGTTGGAAGTTGCGCCATGGCATTAGACATGTAATTATTGCCGGCGAAAAACTTTCTGCTGATGATAATGCTGCTGTAGAATTTGTACAAAAATTTTAATTGTTGGTGACAGAACATAATCTAGTTGCTGATCAAGTCTATAACATAGACGAAATTGGGCTTAATTATAAAATGCTCCCGAAGACAACACTTGCAGCCAAAAATGAGACTGTATTAGGAACGAAGTTAGCTAAGGATAGATTAACTATCACAACTTGTTACTATATGCTATAACTATACTGTTGTATGCTAGCGGAAACCATAAAATGCCATTGTTTGTTATAGGCAGGTCAAAAAAGCCTAGGGCATTCAAGAATATGAATATTGCCTCACTTCCAGTCTACAATCGGAATCAATCGTCTGCTTGGATGCATTCAGCACTGTTTAAGGAATGGTTTTTTGAACCATTTGCACCAGCAGTAACGATCTATTTAAAATAAAAAACCTACCTGTACACGTTATTTTACTTCTTGACAACGCTCCAAGTCACCCATCAGAGGCCGAACTTAGAGACGGGAACATAAAACCAATGTTTTTACCCCCCATGTGACACCTTTGATCCAGCCAATGGATCAAGGTGTCATTGAATGGTTAAAGAGGAGATACAGAAGAAAATATGTTGGATCCCTGCTAGAGAAATCCGAAAAAGGGTGTTCACTCTTTTGAGGCCATGAAGCATCTTAACATTAAAGACGCTATTTACACTGCCACTGCAGCATGGGACGAGATCAAACAATCAACGCTTCAAAAAGCATGGAAGAAAGTATGGCAATCTTTGAAGCAAAACGACAGTTTTGACATTGCTGAAGAAGAGTTTTTATCATCTGTGGCAGCTGGATCATCTACAATGACAGTGGAGGAAGAAGATACAGACATAACAGAAACTCTACAAGATCTACGAGCACTTCAGCAAAATATGCATTGGCCAGACATACATGTACAAGAGTGGTCAAAGGAAGCAGACGTTTTAAAAGATACTACAAACGAAGAACTCAATGACGATCAAATAATTGCAGCTGTGCAGTGAGACCCATCCCCCCCACCAAAGCTGGAAAGCGTGCCTACTGGGGGATGGCTCAAAGCAAGTCAAGCGATGGGATCACGGGTGGCAGTTGGAGGGTCCAAATAAAACTCGGCAGCTGAGCAAAACTAATTTATTGCCAAGAAAACAAAAAGATATTAATCAGACTTGGCAGAAGGCCACAATATAAAATAGGCAGAAGGCCACAACTTAAATTCGCACTTAAATAAATAACAATAAACACTAAAATTAACAAGATAATACACATAAATAACAAACGCTATAAATACCACAATGAACAATTAACGACTACATGGCCTATCTGCAGCCTAGCTTGAGACACCCAAAACGTAAGACAAATTTATTAATAATTTAAAAGTGAACCTTTAGAAACAAATTTAGATAACCCCAAAATAACCCCGGCAATTTAGCCCACATCCCATGATTCCACCGAGGCCAGGGAGTAAGCCGGAATCCCTGGGCAGCACCGAATTAGAATTTAAGTCAAAGCACACTAATCCCCTTTTGGTGAAAGCTTAAAAATTAAACAATTTTAAAAAAAATATAACACGGTACCGTTCGAGTAAAAATTCACTTCAAAACACCCCTAATACACTTAACAAAAAAAATATATAAATAACAATCACTAGGCCTAAACCATAAAAATAAATAACAACACAATTTAACGGTAGGGACCTAACAAATATAAACTCTAAAAAAATATAACAACAAAATAAACTAATTAAACTAAATAACAATAAATATTCACTAAAAGTTCTTTTTGTATTTTAAACTTTTTTTTTCTTTAGTAAAAAAAATATATAAGTCCCCAATGGCTGTGTTGCATAAAATCACTTTGTTCTAGTTTTAGGCCTAGGCCACATAAAGTTCCACAAACTTTTTTTTTCTTCGTTTTTTTTCTATATTTCACTTTTTTTTCTTTAATGCCATCAAAACCCCCCCCAGCTCAGCCGCCGGGAAACAAAATGGAACACACTGACCTGAGGACTGAAGAAAATTGCCCCGAGAAGTAGAGAGGGCAGAGCTCGCTCAATCACATGGTCCCCAGGCCAGGCGGGCAGAGAAGAAGGTCGAACGTTCCCCAGACGACAGGCTGAGTGCTGAACGTCCCACTCAAGGACCCTGGAGTTTAAGGAGTCTCTAGCCGAGCATGTTTAGAAACGCAGAGAAACCAGTAGACTCACAGCCAACCAGACAGACAAAGGCTGGAACACGGAACGACCGAGTCCGAGCCAACGGCCACCAAAGAAAGCGAATCGCCGGGCACAAGCGGTCTCAGGCAGCCTGGCAGACAACGACGAAAAAAAAACGATGTACCGGTCAAAGACCCGGTACAGCAGACAATAGACGAAGAAGGAAATGACACGGATGAGGATGACAGCTGCTGTGACAATGTAGTATGCCATTCTGCTGCAAAAGATGCATTTGAAGTAGCTTTAAAATACATAGAGCAGCAACCAAATTCTACTTCAATGGACGTTATGTGGGCTAAAAAGTGGCGAGGTGCAGCTGCAAAATCCCGAATAAAAAAACTGAAACAAAAAACTATTATTGATTTGTTGTTGTAAGCAAACAGATTAATTTCTATACAATTTCAGAGACTGCATTCAACGTACTATAATTATCTTTTATTTTCTTTAGTTATGATGTGTTATACTGTAATGTATTCGAATTTATTATTATTATTATTTAAAATGGTCATTTAATATTATACTGTTCAATAAATGTTTTACTGTATGTACAGTTCTATAAAAACAGTACAATACTGTTTTAGTTAATAACCTTAGCACTTGTAATGCTTACTAAACATATTAAATGATGCTCATAACATACTTTATTGAAATAACAAACACTGTTATAATATTATTCGGGTGGTTTTTGTCAAATGCATAAGCATTTCTAGCAGGAAAAGGTAAATTTTTTGTTCCTCAGGATATCCGACTTTTTGCCGATCCGACCTTTGCCCGGTCCCATCAGAGTCGGATATGAGGGGTTCTACTGTAAATACATATGGCACTTGAATGCAATATATTTAGTACATCTGCAAAAATCCGACCTTTGCCCGGTCCCATCAGAGTCGGATATGAGGGGTTCTACTGTAAATACATATGACACTTGAATGCAATATATTTAGTACATCTGCAAAAATCATCAGAATCGTCCCAATTATTTATATTGACACTTCAAAATTATAAATAAATAACATATATTAAAGTAATGATAAAAACAAAAGGCCACGTGTCACAAAATCCGTCTCTCATGAGCCACCACCCATAACCCAAAATGCAAAACCCAAATTAAATTAGCAACATTATTTAGAAAATATTATTTTTGTAATTATTACGCATATATGCACTTACAGCGTTTAGAGCAAGGTCAACATAAGCGCTTATGGCGCAATAAGGATTAAGTCTGGAGAAAAAGTCAAGAAAACCTATATGAAATATGAACCATCAATATTTGAGAAGAGTATGGACTGGACTTTATGATCAGATGAGAGAAACCGACATTACGATTTTCCTACAGATCTTGCAGTTACTTCTCTTTGCCCGTATTTAACAGTATGGTCTAAATCACTCAAAAGTGCTGTTCTGATTGAATTAACTGTACCTGGAATACAAGCATTCCTAGTCAGCATAAATTAAATAAGTATGCTGATCTTTGCGCCAACATAAGGGTGAAAAGATACAAGTGTCAAGTGTATGCAATTGAAGTTGATGCTAGAGGCCTAACTGCCAAGTCACTCTTATTTGTTTTTGAAAGAGCTTGGTCTCAGAAGGAAAAATATAAACGCTTACTTGAAAAGAGCATAAAAAATGGCAGTTGAATCCTCAAACAAAATTTGGCTTAAAAGATCTAAAACTTGGACTCAGCGAGAGGAGCCATGCCACACAAAGGATTCTTAAGCCTCCACTCCCGGTCTGCAGTCCCAGGGCTGAGTGCCAAAAAGAAAAGAAATAAAAGTGCAAAAAAATAAAAATAAAAAAAGAAATGAAATATAAATAAAAAAAACAAGATATTTCATCCAGAATGGGCCTCACCAAGTAAGAGATACCACCATTTTTACATTTTCTACTCTATCTATATCCAAATTTCTGTCATATCAGGAACTGATTTGAGAAAAGAAACGAACGGAAGGAAAAATATTTAATCAACCTATCACTAGTACTTTTATACCTAAGGAGATAAGTTTAATAATGGGCTTAGGAAACGCCATACCTAAATCTGAAGAATACTGCAGATAAGGAACTATTATAATTATAAAATAATCAACCTTGAGCACAAACCTCATCCATTATAAATTCCTCTTCGTTAGAACTAATCCATTTTTCTTTCAGGTCTGTATTAACAACATCCACAATGTGTTTCTCCTCCTCAACATCAGGGGTTATCTAGACACACACAGAGCACTTTAAAACAGACGATTTCTGAATAGCAAAATCAAATAAACATACTGTATATAAGTCTTAAATTTATTCATCACTGTGATTAACATAAGCTTAGAATATGTTAATCACTAAACCGTTTCAAATGTACTGCTAATCTGCAAAATATCCTTATTAAATTAACAAAAAAAAAAAAAAAAAAAAAAAAAAAAAAAAAAAAAAAACAGGACCTACTAGTATTTTAATGCTTTTCAAATAGATAGTAGAACTCACAACAATAAAAGTCTACCTACTATTACTATAATGTGCATACCATAACAAATGTGTAGAAGGCCAGAAGTCGGCAAAAAAATCTTCTTATATTAATGATGGAGCTATTTCATTTACCTTTGTATATTCTTCGTTGAATATACTTGGTTTTATAAAAGAACAGATTTTTGAATTAAGTGTTCTATTTAACTTAGTGAGACAATGCGTTTTTGAAAAATCTATCAATCAGAAACTGTATGAAATGGTCTGTCTTTATCTGGAAAAATGTTTTCTGTGTTTTTATTGTTTATGGACACTGCTAAAAGTTAATCCCTTGTGTGTCTATACTTTCCTTATCACTTTTTTAAGATAAATAATTCTTCACTTGATAAAGATAAAATTCAGTTTATATCTTAAAATATCTACCATCAATAACACAATTTGATCCTGTTTCTTCCATTATTCCACATACATAGCATTTATTTGCTTATTATAACAATAATTATTACAAAAAATGTTTATAGCCTTCCCATGTGCCTGAAGATGACTTAATTTAAAATGTATATTAAACAATAAAATATTAAAAGAGAGTTAAAGGCAAGATTGTTTTTATTTTAATTTAGTCTCGCTCTTCTTGATAGCTCTAATTTCATCATAAATACCATTTATTGTTAATACAGTACAAATATGACGATAAATATAAAGATAATATCATAAATTGTTTCTCCAAAATACCATTACATTGTTGGAATTAGTAGGCTTATTTATTCTGGAAATTACCTTATCCTTATTTATAAATATACTACAAGACAATAGTAGATTAACTGCATAACGTATAATCACAATATTACAGGGTGGCTACTCAATCATGTAAAAAATATTCCAGCACAATTCAAGGTTTTTTCCAAGGGGTTTCAAACAAAATTCAAGGCGCACTTACAGAGGAAAATATTTCTGAATCGACATAACCACTCATTATAGTACAATACATTAAAAAGCACATATTTTATAGCTAGGCTTGTCAATAATCTTGTAGGCCATAAAGAAATTGAATTATTGCATAAGTATCCTAGGTTTAATTAGCAGTTACCTAAAATTTTTTATTTCATTGATAAGTAGGCTCCAAATCTAGTGATATGCCTAACTTACTTTAATAGAATTTTTACTAATAAGCCTACGGACTATTTGTAATAGGTCCAACTTTAATCAATTACTGTTATATCAATGACACGATGAGTTTAAAACAAAACTCGTTTTTTATCTTATAAGTATCTGAAAAAACCATCATTTTGAAGAATCGTTATTTTTTGACAACTTTTTTTTCATTTTAAATGTTTTGGTAACTATGCAATTTCTTCACCTCTGAAAATACAATTTTTTGTTGAAAAAGTATTGAAATGTGAATTTTTGAGGTTTTTTTTTCATTTTACATGTCTTGGTAACTGTGCACTTTCTTGCCACCTCTGAAAATACGATTTCATGTTAAAAAAGTGGTGAAAAATGAGTTATATCTCTTGAGGAGTTTGATTTCATCCGCGGAAAACTCTTTTTTTACCGAAAAACTAGTTTTTTTATCTAATAATGAAAAAACCAACTTTTTTAAAAATCATTATTTTTCGACAAATTATTTTTTTCATTTCTCATATTTTTTTTTTTATGCTGAACACAAATATATAACTAGTTTTGTAGTAAAATTATTTTTTCAACTCGAAAAATGCATTTTTTACTCATATAACCAAACATAACCTAACTTATTCTAATTGTCTATTTTCTCAACAAAAATTCGTAATTTGCGTTAAATTCGAGTGTTTAGCTTCCGTGACAGCCTGCCAGCTGTCACTCCGGCGGGAATATAGAAGAATTCGGTTTTTGTGATTAATAGTTGTTGTATATAATGATCGCTTAATGGTCACTAATCGCGATCCATCGCGATAGTAGTTTTTCCGTTATTTCTCGAGAAATATTTGTAATAGACCAAAATAGTTTTCAAATTTGTATTCAGCGCAAAAAAGCACATCAAAATAAAAAAAGATGATTAAAATACCATTTAAATTAACGGAAATATGACAAAAACAACTTAAAGTTGTGACATTGGTTTTTTCGAATTTTTTGGTAAAATACCTTATTTCCGTGGCATAAAAAGCATACTTCGTGAAAATACAGCCAATTCTAGACCCATTTCAGGCAAAATGTTCCAAATTTGTTTGGTGGCAAGAAACTGCATAAATACCCAAAATAGTTTTCAAATTCGTATTTGGCGCAAAAACATCACATCAAAATTAAAAAAAAATATGATTATAATATCAATTAAATTAACGGTTTTCTGATTCATTGATATATGAATGATATTAATTATAATATCATTTATATATCAAAAATAAAAATGTGACATTAGTTTTTTCGAATTGTTAGGTAAAAATGATTTCAGCAGAATACAAAATTCTCACGAAATAGTAGTCAATTATTGACCCATTTCAGGTAGTTTTCAAATTTTGTTTGGTGGCAAAAAACTGCATAATAACCTTGTTAGTTTTAATAAATAATAATTCACACAAAACTAAAACACTTTGTCAAAAATTATGATTTTAGAGTTAAGAGGCCTAGACCTTTAAGCCAATAAACTACAACACAAAACGTTCCACACTTGAAACAACATCCAATGAACTTTATATTAATGTTTTTATCAACAATAAATTGTTTAAGTAATTCTGAATTTTATTGATAATAAGTGAATACATAAACTGGAAGGTTAATTAACAAAACACCCTCTTCGCTGGTGAAAAATTACCGTTCACATTATCTCTTCTTGTTGCCCACCTGTTGTTGCCGGTAATGGTAAACGTAAACAAAACGAATGCATCAGCCCATCCTTGCCCAGCCTGTTGTCGATGTATTTTCGTTATTTAAAAAGAACGCAACAGTTTCATTGAAACGATAATTCGGCACCAAAACGGTTCAAAATTTTGCAAATAGCTGCAGTAGAACAGACAGCAACAGTGAGCGTCATCGGATATCAATAGAACAAAACGAAAACTTCCAAAGTTTAGTCGCAACTTTAACCTGCAGCGTCAGTTGCAACAGAATGTCAACAAATCTAAAGCCCGCTACACACGTTCAATTCGGCTTGTCAGTTTGGCTTGTCAGTTAGAACTGTCAATTCTAACTGACGCAGCAATCCCATACACACGTTCAGTTTTGTGCGTCAATTCGATGTGAACTCCGATGTGGTCGTGCTTGTGTTTCGGAAATTGCTAAAATGTTTTCGGACGATGAGTTACTACTGATGTATGGTGCAGTGGCTTGTTTAATTGTGAAAAGAAGAAGGCGTCATTTCAAGCGAAATGTGTGGACTAAAGACTGGCTTTTAAAAAGAACCCAGTACTCCCATGTTAATCTTTTAAAAGAGCTTAGATTTCATCCCAAAGATTGGCATAATTATTTGCGGATGAACGAAGAAACATATCTAGACCTGCTGTCCCGTGTTTCTCCGTTCCTAAAGAAGGAGGACACTGTTATGCGAACAGCAATCACTCCACACGAAAGACTAACAGCTACTCTACGTTACCTAGCAACCGGCAGGTCACTGGAAGACCTAAAATATTCAACAATCGTTTCCCCACAGGCACTTGGTAACATTATAGAGGAAACCTGCAAAGCAATTTTAAAAGTGTTGAAGAATGACTTCTGTAAGGTAAGTAATTTTATTTTGTGTTGTTTAGCCTACAAGTTTTGTTGAAATAAGAATAACTACAGGCACCTGAAACATTGTTGAACATTATATATATATTTACTCATAACACATTTAAATCGTGTTTTAAATTTATTATTACATGTGTAATCGCTGGAGTAATATTATTTCAGTTGCTACAAAAAGAAGGCAATTCCCGAATGAAAAATCATCATTTGTCAGAAACACAAATTTATTTAAATCAAAAAATTAATGTGTTTTATCAAAAACATAAGTACATGTTAACATTTTTAACAGTTAATGATTTGAGTTACATTATTTGAATAATGTAAATTCAATATTTATTTTAATAAATCGTAATGTTTTCAGCTATAAATTTGCTGTCTAAATAACATAAAAACTGAAATTGTTATCATATTTCAAACTTATACCAACTTTTCAGCTTTAAACTTACTGTCAAAATTACCTAAAAACGAAACGTAATAACATACTTCAAACTTTTCAGTTATAAATTTACTGGCAAAATAATATAAAAGCTGAACTTGATATAATATTCCAAACTTAATTTAGATCTGATCACTAGGCATGAAAGAGGAGTAGTAGTCAGAGACATGTGATGGGTTTTGCTGATCTGTGAACAAATTTTGATGTTGCGGGCGTTGTTGGTGGTGGTCATGTGTAGCATCATTAGCAATAAAACTCGGGTTTGCAGGAATTCGGGGTTGCGGACGGTGGGCTGGTGGCTGGTGATAAATGGGTTGAGAAGTAGTGATAGGGTTCGGTGCTACATTTTGGCGGGTAGTCATTGAGTTTCGTTGAAAAGCGTTAAGTTCAGCATCGAACAGAGCATCATTAATTCTTTTCTCAGCGTAGATGCGCTGTTCTTGAGGCAATGCACGAAGTTTAGCTGCTACATTGCGTCCAAATATATCAAACTGATCTTCACGCCTTAATTCAGATAGCTTTTCCCCAACAGTTTGTAATACCTTGTCTTCTACCTTTTTTTGTCGCTTAAACTGATTTGGGGTCACTCGAGAAGTACTGGCGGTGGAAGCGGTGGAAGATGGGCGTGTGGGCGGTGTCTGTGATCGAACGCTTTGGTTGTCCATTAGTTGTGATGCATTTAGAGCAGGGCTGGTAATCAACCCACTTCCATTATTGGTTTCATCAACATCATCAACGTCATCATCATCATTATCATCATTAGCGTCGTCGTCATCAGCAACCTAAAAAATTGCATTAAGGAAATTAATTTCATTTATATACTTTTAGTAATTTCTAATTTATTTTTTTGGTTTTACAGTTTCCTACAAGTGAGGAAGAATGGAAGGCTATCGCTAGAGGATTTCATGAACGATGGAACTTTCCAAATTGTCTGGGGGCAATAGACGGAAAGCATGTGCCTATAGTGCCTCCACCTGGAAGTGGGTAGTTCTTCTTTAATTACAAGAAGTTCCACAGCCAAGTCCTTTTGGCTATTGCAGACTACAACTACAGACTGATATATTTCAGTTTTGGTGTCAACGGACGTGTGTCAGATGGAGGGGTTTTATCGTGTTGTGACATAAATGAGAAAATGTTGAAAAAAACACTGTCAGTGCCCAAACCAACAATGGTCGACGGCACACTACTGCCATACGTATTCGTAGCAGACGAAGCTTTTGAACTGAGAGAAGACCTTATGAAGCCATTTAATGCTAGCGTTCTAAACTATGAGCGACGAATCTGCAACTACAGGTTCTCACGTGCAAGAAGAATCATCGAAAACGTTTTTGGAATTTTAGTGGCTAGGTTTGGAGTTTTCCAAAAGCCTATTAACCTGCGTCTTGATAGAATTACAGATGTCGTGCTTGCGTGCTGCGCTCTACATAACTTTCTGCGAGATACTTCACCAAATAAGTACACCCCTTCTGAATGTTTTGACGAAGATAGCAATGGAGTAATAATTAATGGGCTACGTATGGAGACGAGAAGGAAACTACAAAAGAATCGAAAAGGAACGAAAGGGAAAGGTGGAAAGAACACAAGGGACAGATTCGTAGAGTATTTTAATGGGAATGGAAAAGTTCCATGGCAGGACAAATATGTGTAATATAGCTCTCTATAAGGCACTGGCTGTGTTACAACTTTTTACGTTTTAATATTATTGCTAGTATAACATAAAAATGTATTATGACCTTGATTTAATCCACTGGTAATGTTTAGTATTGCCATTAAACACATCTTTAATTTATCCTTATATACAATTATATGATTTCTTTTGAGAAAAACCACTGACGATTGAGTTTTTCATTCTGTTAAGTAATTTAATATTATAGAATAATAAAGCTTTACTTACGAAAACTACAAATAGTTTGTTCTAAATTCTTCACACATTTTAATCCCAGCTCCATCAAACTACTTACTGTGTTGTTCAAGAACAGTTTTTTACGTTTAACTCAATTTTTCAGTATAAGTAATTAATAAGCAATTAATTAATTATAAGTAAACAATATAAAGTAGGCCTAATTGATTTACCTTACAGAATAAACAAGTGTTATAACTGTGGAAGAAAAACCACTGAGAATTGAGTTGGTTATTTATACCATATCTTTCCATGTATGATGTGAGTAAATGTTCTACAATGATAAAGCTTCAGTTATAAATAATGAAAGTAATTTTTAATACATTTAACTGATTACAATTAAGACTTACCACATCTGCTGATAACGAAGATTTGGACATCATTGGTACTTCTTGATCCGTCAAGAATAACAACTGATCAAAGTACCATAGTTTGGGTACATAAACGTCATCTGCACTCATTCCACTAACCAAACTTCCTGTTTTACGCAGTTCTTTGCGAAATGCAGTTCTCAAACTGTTTATCTTCTTCGTCACTAGGGTTTTGTTGGCTAGAGGATCGATCTCTTTAACTTTTTGTATGAGCGTTTTATAAGCTGCCTCACGTTTCACTTTATTATGATAATCTTTAGAGGTTATCTTCCATAGGCATTCTTCCCCCCTAAACAACTCTATGAATTGAAGAAGGAAATCCTTACTCCAAGAACTCATTGCACTGTGTTGATAAAAAACAACTTTAACAAAACGTGGTGTCTCTTGAAAAAGGGATATCGATGTCATTGACTACGCACACGGCAAAAAATACGCGGGACAGTTGTTGCTAGACAGACGCCAATCACTGGTGCGCATGCGCAAACAACTGATTTGAGGAACTGAACTGACGCTCCCATACACACGATCAATTCGGCTTGACGTCAAGCCGATGTGTCAAGCAGAAATGATGAATTTACATCATGCCATCAGTTCAAATTTTTGGCTTGAGCTCACATCGATTGGACAAACCTTTGCCTACACACGGTCAATTTGGCTTGTCAGTTCGGCTTGTTCACATCGAATTGACAAGCCGAATTGAACGTGTGTAGCGGGCTTAAGAGGCGACGCTTGACATTGGATTGATTTGCGTGCTGGCCTCGGCAAAATGCGGTGGGTGAAGCTATCATATTGTCTGCAACAGCTTCATTCAACTGTTTCGACGTCAAAACTGTTTTGGTTGCAACCGTTTTGTCAAACTATTCCATGTGTATTATTTTGAACATATCAATGTACCGAGTCGACTCGTGTCTTATCATACGAAGATTGACGAGGTTTCCCGAACTTATCGCTTGAGTTTAACTGGAGCCCTGAAGTTCGAACCTTACTGACGTCACCGGATTACTCTCGTCTCACTCGACGAGAATTCGTTACCGAAATTCAAGCACATTTCCAGGTTTTTTCAAGGCCCCGTAAAATTCAAGCATAATTCCTGGTTTTCCCGAAATTCCCGGTGAGTAGCCACCCTGTATTAAATTTATTTACATTATCTCACTCACACTACTTGCATTGCTACCTGTTTATTTACAGTATCTCACTCAGACTACTTGCATTGCTATCTGTTTATTTACAGTATCTCACTCACACTACTTGTATTGCTACCTGTTTATTTACAGTATCTCACTCACACTACTTGTATTGCTACCTATTTATTAGTATAAGTACTCAATGATATTACTTAGCCTATTTCAAACATGTAAATTTCATTTGTTTAACAGCTGAAGAATAAACTCATAATATAATTAAAAAGGCATCAATAATATAATGTCAAACATACAAAATAAACATGTAAAACTTCGACCATATACTCCTTATGAGTGTTAGTTCTTCATCTGTCAACATATGGTACATGTTGTTCTGTCAATTAGTTTTTTTGGCATTTATATAAAGGCTGATTTGTATAAAAAATGTATTAGTTTTTAGAAATATCAAGACTATGATAATGTAACTTTTGTTTCTTAATAAATGTATTTTAATTTTATTTTGCAATGCTATGTTGAAAATGTTGAATTTTGCAGAAGTAAAGTGCCATCTTCAAATTGTAGGTCCAGTATGTTTTTATTTAATTTTGTACGACGATAGGATTACACTCTAAGGAAAAAAATAAAAATCTAGAAAAAGACATACCAATTCAATTCATATTATTATTTTCTTTATATCTAAGAGTTATTCAGTGAAGGAAAAAAAGGACTATGAAATTTGGTTATATTGGCTTCTTACCAAGAGCCACCTGATGAATCATGACCTGATGCTAGAACTAGGGTTGATAAATATGATAAACATATTAAAACAAGAACTTTGTTAGTTTTATTTTGTACAGCCAATGTTAATGACGGTAAGTAAAAGTCATGAGTGCGATCAACGGTGCTATGAACCACCGATGATTGGTTACCAATGATGGGTTACACATCTTCAAACTGTGAGGGCTTCTATTTTAATACAAACCAGAATCAAATATATGTTTAAAAGAAGAGCTGGTTACTTTTAATATTCATTTGACAGAGGGACTTGTCAACATTCTAATGACCACATAATTGCTTAGTTTCAGTATTTCGTGATTTAACGATTCATAAAATTCATTCACCTATTCATTAAACTAAGTCTACTATATACATTATAAACAGATAAATATCTTCATTAAATAGCAAAATAACACCATAAATCTAAACTTACCTCTTTCAGTATAGATGCTCTTCCAAAGAGGCTGACACTTTCATTTTCCAAACGTTTAACCATCACCTTTAGAATGAATTTATCATCATAATCAGGGGGTATCTGAGCATACATAAATATTGAATAGAGAAATAGAAAAGACGAAATAGAAAAAGAAATATCAATCGATCAAGCATAAATATTTCTATGCTTCAACTACTACAAAACTAATACACATGTAAAAAATAATTGCTATGAGTGTTCCCATGTTTTTCTTTTGTAAAGTTAGTAAATTCAGTCTCAAAGTAAAATTAATATTTTTTTAAACCAAAACTGGCATAGAAATAAAAAGTTTTTGTCGCTGATAATAACTGTGAAACAAACAAGTAGTTACAAGACAATTAATTTTAAATATCGTCTCTGTTTATTATACTGTACATACACCACTTGGTTCAAAAGGTGAACATTTTTTCCGTCATTTACATGGAACAAGTTTTTCTGTGGTTTAGTTAGTCATTGTTTTCTGGGTGCAAAGAGTGTGCCACAAGGTTTTATGTTCAGCCCCATGCTATTTCTGCTACTAACAAATGCCCTAGAAACACCTTAGAGAAATTTCTTAGACTGTCATGTTCGCAGATGGCATTGATATAACAAAAGCAGAAAAATTAAATGAACACCTTGATATCAATGCCTATTGTGCTGATATACATGTATTTACAATCAAGTGCTACAATCAGTCAACGATAAATAACAGCTGGAAAATAAGGCAAGGTATAATATCAGTAGGCAGATTACCAAAGTTAGGGTGGCTATGGGAAGGGTTAAAAAATAATGTTAAAACTGTATTTGCTTCAGGAAAATAATAATCCTACCCAATAATAAATTAAATTATTGGCTGAGGGATTGGCCAAAATTATGGGAAAATATTTAGAGGAAAAAATCAAGATTCAAATCCTGTATTGTATGATTGAGCTAGTCTGTCACCCACTTTACCCCCAGATTAAGAGAAACAGACGACACATTGGATTAGATATGAGTGCAACAGCAGTGGACTCTCTACACTGATTATGAAGAAAAGATAAGCTATGTGTTTGGTTACTAATAATATCAAGCCTGTCTTCTAATTAGTTCAATCTACTTCATTTTTAATCACTCAGAAAATGTCAGATCTTCACTACAAAATTTCCATTTTCCACCAGGAACCAATTGGCCTTTTTTCTCTCTATTACTGAAAACTTACACTGGGCAAACCGCATTTCAAATTGATTCTGACTTATTCTGAACTTATCCACTTTATCTGCTACAGCATTATATTGACCCACGGCCCAAGCTTTCAGACACTGCATTTCATAGCAGAGGTTCGTGAGAATTCTACAATTGACCTTGGAGAAGGAGGGGGATCAGTATATATGGAGTATAGGAAATGTTCTCGTATTATTTTCAAGTCATTTCAGTTGAACAGGTAGTAAATATCAGTATGGGAAAAGGTTGTGTATTATTTTCAAGATTCACCAGTTTTCAATATGTAGCCTATACGGTAAAGGCCTTCATCGTGTATTATGAGGGATATCTAAATTTGTTGTTTCTGTTGTTGTTAGGTTCCCTGTAGTAAATAATTTCATTCTTCGTGTGGTTTAAGTTACAATTGTGACAGGTATGGTATCGGTTGGCATTATGCATACTAAGGGACACTCCTGCACGCTTTGCTTGCCAACACTGTTACTGCACTTGTTACACCTTGGCCTTTGGCCTTCATCTGTGAATTTTAACTACAAATATTAGTAGGTACACTATAATGAGTAAAACCATAAAATGTAAATTTATTTACAGTAGCTCATGCACTGAATTTAACCCAATGTTTTTACTTAGCCTATTTCAATTTCATTTGTCTTTATAGTATTTACATACCAAGACCTGATAAAATATTACAAAAATCATTAAAATACATTTGAACATCTATTACTTTTTTATTAGCCTTATTTAAATCTCTCTTCGTGTTATTCTTATGGCCAAAATAACGTACTTTGAGGGCTTCCTATGCTCTTCATAGTGGAAATGTTGAACAATTAATTATAACATCTTATTACAAAATTACAAATAGAGGCACATTTGTTAACAACTTACATGTTGAAAATGATAAAAAAATAGGAAGAGGTACGTTAATATAAAATTGCTTCACGTATCTATATATATATATATATATATATATATATATATATATATATATATATATATATATATATATATATATATAAGATCCATTTACCACTCATCACGATTTCTACTATACTATTTGACAAACTGACTTGAAAATTTGTACATAGTTAAATCTTGGCCCCAAGAGGATCACCAAGAAAGGATTTTTCTCTACAATCTCAGAACTCCGTCCCACTGACCCCCAAAATACCCATAGTATTCTTATGGAGCTAAATTAAGTGATTGATTTATTTGAGTAGTAGGGATATGGGGCTTTACCAACGTCCCATGAAGAGTTTTCGTCAAATGAAGAGTCGGAAAGGTCAGTTTTTTTAATGAGGTTCTAATGACCTTAACGAGTTTTTAATGAGGTTCTAATTGACCCTAACGAGTTTTTAATGAGGTTCTAATTGACCTTAACGAGTTTTTAATGAGGTTCTAATGACCTTAATGGGATTTTTAATTGACGCTAATTATGGGTGGGGGAAGGTCACGTGACCTTAATCGATTTTTAATGGGCTGTGATTTGATTTTGATTGACTTTGATTTGATTTTGATTGACTTTGATTTGATTTTGATTGACTTTGATTTGATTTTGATTGACTTTGATTTGATTTTGATTGATTTTGATGGCGGCGGCCACCTGCCGGATCCAAACGTTATTGATTGTTTCGGAGAGTGGGGAAGCCACCTGCCGGATCCAAACGTTATTGATTGTTTCGGAGAATACCTTCGGGGGTTTCCGGAGTTTGTCGGGAACTTTCGGCAATCGTCGAGGTCCTGTGTAAGCACACCGGTCGGCGATCAGTTGTCGACGAGCCTTCGAGCGGCAAGTACTATTCTCTCCTGACTCTCTGATTCCTGCCTGTGCAGAACTTCTCTGTTGGTGAGTATTTAGAAAATATACGGTCGGTGTTAGAGACAGGCCTTGAGTCCTTGTGATTTGGCCAGTTTTAAACACCGATCAGTCTTTTAGCAAACTTTGCAAGGCTAAAGTTTGCTAAAGGACTCGCGGGGGATTCCGTGAGAGTGGTGGGACGCACTCTCGGCCAACTTCGACTTGGCAGCGGATACCCGGGTGGGGCCAGCGTGTGACGCACTGGCTTTTCCTCATAAGGCAACTGCCGTTAGGAGTCGTCACTAGGTTCCCTTAGCTTGCTTTTACCCTCCCCAGTGCCGTGTTAGAACACCAATGTGTCTAACACTGAGCCATTTTCTGGTCTTGTAAATTTTTCCTCATGATAAATAACAGTTTCAATATACAGACATGAACTTTGACGCTTTCGTACAGAATCAGTCATACGTCTGAAACATAACCTCACTTTTTGAGACTTTATTAATTGTACTCTCTAGGAACATAACCTAACTTATCTTATCTTCACCAAGATATTGAAAAACATTTTCTACAGTTTCTAGAATTATACATACCCGAGTAGATAGATATTGAGAGTTTTACCAAAGTTATTACATAACCTCACTTTTTGAGACTTTATTTATTGTAAGTTTAAGAGAACATAACCTCACTTTTTGAGACTTTATTAATTGTACTCTCTAGGAACATAACCTCACATTTTAGAACTTAGCAGACCCTAAATGTACTATGTTCAATTCTTTTGTAATTCCTCAAGTAGACAAATTACTAACATAACCTCACTTACGATCTAAAATATAGCAGGATCTTTTGTTATTTTTTTATTAACGTAGTAGCATCTAATAAAATAATATTTTGATTCACGTAGTAGTAATATATATTACGATGGTTTCAGGTCAAACCTCATTCAGTCTCAGACTTTTAAACGAGACACATCTAGCAGCTCCGCTTTTTACAACGCATCTATTGCAACCGTATAGTAAGTATACATAACCTATAAATTCATTTTACTCTCTAGGAATATAACCTAACTTATCTTACCTTCACCAAGATATTGAAAAACATTTTCTACAGAGTTTCTAGAATTATACATACCCGAGTAGATAGACATTGAGAGTTTTACGATATTGTGTTTCATTTGTTGCAGACCAACCAACCTCACAAAAACCTGCTAACACCCCATCACTTGACATCGTCTTCCTACGGCAACCGCACCCATCTAATACATGTAAGCCCTTATACATCATTACTGTAGTAGTACCCCTAAGCAAACTTTAGACTTAGATTACCGTTCTCTTTACGGTATTTGCAAAGATTACCTTAATGCTCATGTTATAAACACAAATTGTCCTTCTGTTTCAGATCATCATGAACCCCAACCAGACCAAATGCCCCAGATGCAGCAAGACCATGTCCAAGGTGAACATAGCTCGCCACCTCAAAAGCTGCACCAGGCCTACAACAACCCGGGAACCTCAACGTCCCTGTCCGGCTTGCGGAGTCATGATTACCCTTTCCAACCGCAGCCGCCACCTCAAGAAGTGTAGTCCCGCTCACCTCAAGAGGAAAGCAGACGAGCCAGCCCCCTCCACTTCCAAGGTTGCTTGCTTTGAGGTTGACCCCCAACCGTCAACCAGCACTTCCATCATTGATACCGTCCGCTCAACCATCGTATCGGCTTACAATACGGCTAAGGTAGCAGTAGATCATCTGATTGGAGGAAAGCAGCTCCGTATCGAAGAGATCGAGAAGGCGTTCCGGGGAAGGATGAAAACCTACTCCGTCGTCAATCGTCCCGGTATTAAGGATCCAGCTGGATTCCTCCGACAAGCCAGAGAGCTAATCATGGCGAAGATTGCAGAAAACTTGAATGCAGAGAACATCAAGACGCAATTAGTTTTCATCGCCGAGTATAAGAAGCCAGTAGGCGATAACGATGAGAGGAAGGAGATGAACTTCAAGACCAAGAACGCCATCATCCTTCCCACCACCAACATTGTGAACTATCTGGAAGACGCCGAGGGGAAGCTTCTAAAGGAAATGGACGAGTTCTACGCCAAGAGATCCGGGTGGACTCTGGCTAAAATTATCGGATTGGAGCTTAGAATCAACAACTAAAAGCCTCTTCATGGATCAACATACAGCGAACTACCAAAGAAAATTGCAGCTAAACACGCCGTGCTCAATATTAATAACAACGACAACAAGTGTTTCCTGTGGTCTGTGCTAGCCGCACTTCACCCTATTCACTGGAAAGACCAACCTCATCGCGAGTAGAAGGGGCCCCCTTTGAGCCCCGAGCTCTGATTGGTCCAATTTTTTGTGACGTCATCCAAGATGGCGGCGCCCATGTTTCCCGCCAAATTTCCTAACCTAACCTAACCTAACCTAACCTAACCCATTTATATTCGATTAACTTATATCAGATTACCTTAGTCGACTATACCCATTCGATTATTTAGTCGATTATTTCCATTCGATTAATTTAGTCGATTAAGTATTAACTTATATCCGATTACCTTAACCGACTATACCCATTCGATTATTCTAGTCGATTATATTCATTCGATTATTTTAGTCGAATATTTTATACTCGATTATTATATTGACTTTTTCGTTATTTTAAGCGTATTTAACTGGTTTTTGTGTCTATATCTTTGTATTTTAAAATGGATCCTGTAAATATTGTTGTTACTAACGAGACTTGTGTTACTGAAATTAGACTGTACGTTCCTAAAACTACGTACACATAGGTAAAACAGGGGGTTACAATGGTTTCGACTTCTTTCCAAGGCAACCCTTTCCTTGCTCACTTAACTCATCTAAAAGAGCATTATGTTCGAATTTATCTTGTAAATATTCGTTACCAATCCGTTGGGGTTTTACTATAATATACTTAATAGATTTGATTCTAATTGTTGATTTTATTTTACAGCTTTAAGTGATTAAACATTAAATTATTATTGCTACTTACAAATAATCAGTTAAGTTTACAACATAATGTCAGCTGATCGAAGAGCGCTTTCTACCTAGCTTTATCGGTATCATTTCCGTTGTCACTATCACCACTGCCTGCAAACAAATGCTTTATTAAACCTCCTAACAGTTTAGTACTTAGTATGATATAATAGAAATAAAAGTAGTGGTAATGTGTCGGTACTAAAACACACTTTTTTGTGTGAAATAGAGCCTATGTATTGTATCTTTGTAAAACTAAAGTTCAATACTCTAATAGATAAGAAGAGGGTTTGCGATGCTTTTGGCTACCATAATTAAGCGTACTCACTCAGACAATTGACAGACACAACTCCCTGGGACCCAATCATACTCAACACACATAGACGATCCACCTACCCTACACACAGCACTCTTGTTAGATCACATAGTAACCCATTATGTAAGACTTTTCATAGACCAACCACTATATAAAAGGCTTTTGACTAATCACCCACATATTCAACAATCAGCCCTCTTACCAGACTACCTACTTAAACAACACGCAAGACTTTTGATGTACCAGGTAAATACTTAACATAAAAACTCCTGATTTTACCATCCACCTACTCTGTCAACATACCACCTACTTACTGAACACACTGCACCCCTGATAGATCACCTACCTATCCATTACACAAAACCTTTGGTTGTTCATCCACCTATTCTATGTGGCAGAGAGGGCTTCACAACCCTAACTTCGCCTCATAAAGTAACAATAAAGTAGTTTTCATTTAATTTCCATCCAACATACATATACAACCTACCTACCAAACAGCATGACCCTACATATCCAGGAGTAAGACCCTTGATTGACCACCCACTTACCCAATACAACGTTATTTTTATAGACCCCTTACTTTCCCAACACATGAGACTATTGACTGACCACACAACACACTGCACTCTGCACTCTTGATAGATCACATACTTATTCATTAAATGAGACCTTAATTCAACACATTGTCATTGACCACCGATTTATTCAACACACATTTATCTTTATAGACCACCAACCTTCTCAACACATGAGACTATTAAAAGATCACATAATTAACATACAACATATCACACACACACACACACACACACACACACACACACACACACACACACACACACACACACACACACACACACACACACACACACACACACACACACACACACACACACACACACACACACACACACACACACACACACACACACACACACACACACACACACACACACACACACACACACACACACACACACACACACACACACACACACACACACACACACACACACACACACACACACACACACACACACACACACACACACACACACACACACACACACACACACACACACACACACACACACACACACACACACACACACACACACACACACACACACACACACACACACACACACACACACACACACACACACACACACACACACACACACACACACACACACACACACACACACACACACACACACACACACACACACACACACACACACACACACACACACACACACACACACACACACACACACACACACACACACACACACACACACACACACACACACACACACACACACACACACACACACACACACACGCACACACACACGTAAAAGTAAGTACCAAAGTAAAAAAATGTTACATTTTGTTGACTTTTGTTAATTTTAACTGAACTTTTCGGATGTTTGCTAACCTAACTTTTTCCGTGTTAATTGTTTTTAAACCTAACTTTTTCTGTGTTCGTTGTTTTTAAACCTAACTTTTTCTCGTATTTATTTTTAGTTGCATAGCAGAATTTCTATTAAACTTCTAGCTGATTCTTATTTTCTATGTTTAGTTTGGATGTTTTTCACCGACGGCTCTCATATTTGTAGAGAAAACAGAATTTTAGGAAACATTTTAGGTCTTTAGCTATATTAAACCTATCTTACAGTGTAATAATGTTATTTTTAAACATGATTATATGAAGCAATAGTGTTTTTATGGTGGGTGGGTAGTTCTCTAGGAGTTTTTTCTGTAGGATGAGTGGTGGGTGTAGAGTGTGTCCTAAGGTGTGTCCTAAAGAATCGTGTGTGTAGAGGTAGGTGGATTGGTCTATTAAGAGTCATGTGTGTTTGGTGATTGGGTGGAATATCACAGGTTTTATGTAATGTTCAAGTGAATGGTGTATCAGAGGTGTTGTATGTTGAGTAGGTGAGCGACAAAACAAGAGACTTGTGTGTAGAGTGTGTGATTAGTCTTTTGTGTGTTGAGTAGATGGTCAATGGAGATTCTAGTATGTTAAGTAGATAGTCTGACAACAGACTTTTTATGGGAGGGTGATTGGTCTATCAAGAGAAATGTGTGATGGGTAGGTGGGTGGTCAATCAAGTCGTATGTTTGGTAGGTAGGTGATCCATAAATGTTGGGTGTCAATCTAAGGTTTTATGTAATGGTTAATTACGTAGTCTATCGAGAGTACTGTACGTTGAGTAGGTGGGTAGTAAGTCAAGAGTGTTGCATGTTACGTAGGTAGGTAGGTTGTTCATATGTGTTGGTGGTCTATCAAAGGTTTTATGTAATAGTTAGATGAATGATCTATCAAGAGTAATGTGTAGGCATATGGTCCATCATGAGATGTGTGTGTTTGGTAGGTGGGTGGACTGTTAAGTCATGATTGTATGGTGTGTGGTTGGTCTTGTATGTTAAATATGTGGTTATATACATAAAGTCTTGTTTTTTGTGGGTGGTCAAGTCGTATGTTTGGGAGGTTAGTTGTTCATGAATGTTACGATTGTGAGTCAATCAAAGGCTTTATTTAGTGGTCTATCGAGAGTACTGTGTGTGTTGAGTAGGTGGATGGTCGATGTAGAATGTATGGTAAGTCTTGTATGTTAAGTAAATAGCCTGACAAAAGTCTTTTTTTGGGGGGAAGGTGATTGGTATATCAAGAGAACTGTGTATTCAGTAGGTGAATGATCAATCAAGGGTCGTGTATTTAGTAGGTGGATGGTCAATCAAAAGTCTTGTTTGTACAGTGTGTGGTCATTTTTGTATGCTAATTATCTACATCTGTATAACATGTACAAGTATAACATCTGTTCTATCAAGTCTTTTGTGCTGATTAGGTGGGCGTTTTATCAAGGGAAAGTGTGTTTTGTAAAAGGTATTTCTATTAAGTCATGTTTACAGAGTATGTGGTAGGTCTATCATGAGTTATGTATGTTAGATAGGTGGTCGTAAAAAGTCTTACGTGTTAAGAAAATTGGGACTGTGACACTTACTCGTTACGTCTATCAACAGGACTGTGTAATGAGTAGGTGGACCGTCTAAAGTATATAAAAAGGCTAGGTGTGTGAAATATCAAGAATCATGTTAGTTAGGTACGTAGGTCGTCCACACGTTTTACGTAAATGGATGGTCAATCAAGACTCTTGTGTATTTAGTATGTGAGTGGCTAAACATAAGTCTTGTATGTACGGTGTGTGGTACGTACTGTATATTGGGTAGTTGGGGTTATATCAATAGGACTGTTTTTATGGTAGTGTGATGGTATTTTAAGTTATGTCTGTAGAGTGTGTGTGGTTGGTTTATAATGATTTTTGTATGTTTGGTAGGTGTTCCTTCAAAATTCTTGTGCATTGGGAAGGTAGGGCGTCTATCTACAGTAAGTACTGTGTGTTAAATAGGTGGACTGTCTAAAGTATATAAAAAGTCAAGGTGTGTGAAATATTAAAAGTCATGTGTGTTTGATGATTGGGTGGAATATCACAGGTTTTATGTAATGTTCAAGTGGATGGTGTATCAGAGGTGTTCTATGTTGAGTAGGTGGGTGACCAACCAAGAGTCTTATATGTAGAGTGTGTGGTTGGTCTTTTTTTTTTTTGTTGAGTAGGTAGATGGTCGATGTAGAATGTGTGGTAAGTCTTGTATGTTAAGTATATAGTCTGACAACAGTCTTTTTATGGGAGCGTGATTGGTCTATCAAGAGTGCAGTATATTAAGTAGGTGGTGGTCAATCAAGAGTCTTGTGTGTTTAGTATGTGAGTGGCCAAACATAAGTTTTGTATGTACGGTGTGTAGTACGTATATTGGATAGGTGAGGGTATATCAATAGGACTATTTTTATGGTAGTTTGAAGGTATATTAAGTGATGTCTGCAGAGTGTCTAGTTTGTTTATCATGATTTTTGTATGTTTGGTAGGTGGTCCTTCAAAAGTCTTATGCTTTGGGAAGGTGGAGTGAGTGTCGACGGTTCTGTTTGATAAATAGGTGTGTGTGATCAAACAAGTGCTTTGTGTGTATATTGAGTAGGTGAGTGGATAATCAAACGTCTTCTATGTAGAGTGTATGGTCAGTCTTTTATGTTAAATAAGTGGTCTGACAAATGTATTATGTGTTGTGAGGGGTCTATCAAGAGGGGTATGTGTTGGGTAGGCGATTAGTTAACCAAGTGTCTCACGTATTGAGTAGATAGGGGTCTATAAAGAGACTGCCTTTTTGGTAGTGTGATGGTATTTTAAGTTATGTCTGTAGAGAGTGTGGTTGGTCTATCAAAATTTTTATGTTTGGGGAAGGTGGGTTGGTCTATCAACATGATTCTGTGTTGAGTATGTGGGTGTTTAATCAAACGTCTGTGTGTTTAGTAGGTGAGTGGTCAATCAAATGTCTTGTATGTAGAGTGTTGTTAGTCTAGTATATTAAGTAGGTAAGTGTTTAGTCAGATGTCTTATGTGTTAAGGAGATAAGTGGCCTATCAAGAGAACTGTGTTTGTTGAGTAGGTGAGTGGTGGTCAATCATGAGTATTACGTATTGGATAGGCAGGAGGTAGTAAGGTATAATGTTTTTAGTAAGTAGGCAATCTAAGTGCATTGGGTAGGTGGTAAGTCTTGTATGTAAAGTAGGTTGTCTGTCAATAATATTATGGGTTGGGAGGGTAGTTGGTCTGTAAAGATAACTGTGTGTTGGCAAAGTGGGTGGTAAATCAAGAGTCTTACTAATGAATAGGTAGGGTTGTGGAACTTGGTAGGTGTCTTGTACATGTGTGTTGGATAGGTGGAAAGACATCTAAGCCTTATTTAGATTGTCTATTAGGTGGTAAGTCTTGTATGTTAAGTAGGTAGTCTGTCAATAGGTTTATGTGTCGAGTAAGTGGTCTATCAAGGGGACTATGTGTTGGGTAAGCGAGTGGTTAACCAAAAGTCTCACGTATTGTGTAGATAAGGGTTTATCAAGAGGACTGCGTGTTTGGTAGTGGGATGGTCTTTCAAGTTATGTCTGCAGAGTGTGTGGTTTTATGTTTGGGGAAGGTGGGTTGTTCTATCAATATGACTCTGTGTTGAGTATGTGGGTGTTTAATCAAGTTTCTGTGTATTTAGTAGGTGAGTGGTCAATCAAAAGTCTTGTATGTAGAGTATGGCTAATCTAGTATATTGGGTAAGTGGTCTGTCAGATGCCTTATGTGTTGGGAAGGTCAGTGGTCTATCAAGTGTTGTGTTAATATGGATTGTAGGCAGGTCTCAAGGAATCTTGTGCTGGGTAAGTGAATAGGCTATCAAAATTCATTCTTATGTATTTCGTAGTTGAGTTGGTCAATTAAATCATGTATATATGGTGCGTGGTTGGTCTTGTTATATTACAAGGTGGTATATCACAAGTATTATGTATTGGGAAGTTAGGGTGTCTATCAACAGGACTGTGTGTTGAGTAGGTGGTTGATCAATCAAGAGTCTTGTGTGTTTAATATGCGTGTGGTCAATCGTGTCTTGTATGTACAGTGTGTGGTCAGTCTTCCATGTTAAGTCTTGTTTGTACAGTGTGTGGTCAGTCTTGTATGTTAAGTAAGTGTTTTATGAAGTCTTATGTGTTGAGTAGGTGGTTACTATACCAAGGGGACGTTGTGTTTGATAATAAGTTGGCCTACTAAGTCATGTCTCTAGAGTGTTTTGTTGGTCTTGTATGTTAAATAGGTATTATATCAAAAGTTTTATGATATGGGAAGGTGGAAGTCTATCAACAGGATTGTGTATTGGGTAGGTAGATGATCAATCAAGGGTATTGTGTGTGTTTATTAGGTGGGTGATTAATACAAATTCTTGTATGTAGAGAGTGTGGACAGTCGTGTATGTTAAGTAGGTGTTCTATCTTATGTTCTATCTTATGTGTTGAGGAGGTGGGTGCACTATTAAGGGGACGTTGTTTATAATAGCAGGATGATCTACTAAGTCATGTCGGTAGAGTGTGTGATTGATCCTGTATGTTAAATAGGTGGTATATCAAAAGTATTATTAGTTGGTAAGGTGGGGTGTCTATCAACAGGACTGTGTATTCAGTATGTGAATGATCAATCAAGGATCGTGTATTTAGTAAGTGGATAGTCAATCAAAAGTCTTGTTTGTACAGTGTGTAGTCATTCTTGTATGCTAAGTAGATGTTCTATCAAGTCTTTTGTGCTGATTAGATGGGTGTTTTGTCAAGGGGACAGTATGTTTGGTAAAAGGTCTGTCTATTAAGTCATGTTTGCAGAGTATGTGGTTGGTCTATCATGAGTTATGTATGTTAGGTAGGTGGTCGATAAAAGTCTTACGTGTTAAGAAAATTGGGACTGTGACACCTACTCTTTACGTCTATCAACAGGACTGTGTAATGAGTAAGAGGACCGTCTAAAGTTTATAAAAAGGCTAGGTGTGAGAAATATCAAGAGTCATGTTAGTTTGGTACATAGATCGTCCATGTGTGTTACGGAGATGGTTGGTCAATCAAGAGTCTAGTGTGTTTAATATGTGAGTGGCTAAACGAAAGTCTTGTTTGTACAGTGTGTGGTACGTATATTGGGTAGGTGGGGGTATATCAATAGGGCTGTTTTTATGGTAGTATGATGGTATATTAAGTAATCTGCAGAGTGTGTGTAGTTTTTATCATGATTTTTGTATGTTTGGTATGTGGTCCTTCAAAAGTCTTATGCATTGGGAAGGTAGGGCGTCTATCTACAGTACTGTGTATTAAATAGGTGGACCGTCTAAAGTATATGAAAAGTCTAGGTGTGTCAAATATTAAGAGTCATGTTAGTTTGGTACATAGGTCGTCCATGTGTGTTACGTAGATGGATGGTCAATCAAGAGTTTAGTGTGTTTAATATGTGAGTGGCTAAACGGTGTGTGGTACGTGTATTGGGTAGGTGGGGTATATCAATAGGGCTGTTTTTATGGTAGTATGATGGTATATTAAGTAATCTGCAGTGTGTGTGTAGTCTTTTATCATGATTTTTGTATCTTTGATAGGTGGTCCTTCAAAAGTCTTATGCATTGGGAAGGTAGGGCGTCTATCTACAGTACTATTTATTAAATAGGTAGACCGTCTAAAGTATATGAAATGTCTAGGTGTGTCAAATATTAAGAGTCATGTTAGTTTGGTACATAGGTCGTCCATGTGTGTTACGTAGATGGATGGTCAATCAAGAGTTTAGTGTGTTTAATATGTGAGTGGCTAAACGAAAGTCTTGTATATACGGTGTGTGGTACGTGTATTGGGTAGGTGGGGTATATCAATAGGGCTGTTTTTATGGTAGTATGATGGTATATTAAGTAATCTGCAGTGTGTGTGTAGTCTTTTATCATGATTTTTGTATCTTTGATAGGTGGTCCTTCAAAAGTCTTATGCATTGGGAAGGTAGGGCGTCTATCTACAGTACTATTTATTAAATAGGTAGACCGTCTAAAGTATATGAAAAGTCTAGGTGTGTCAAATATTAAGAGTCATGTTAGTTTGGTACATAGGTCGTCCATGTGTGTTACGTAGATGGATGGTCAATCAAGAGTTTAGTGTGTTTAATATGTGAGTGGCTAAACGAAAGTCTTGTATATACGGTGTGTGGTACGTGTATTGGGTAGGTGGGGGTATATCAATAGGGCTGTTTTTATGGTAGTATGATGGTATATTAAGTAATCTGCAGTGTGTGTGTAGTTTTTTATCATGATTTTTGTATCTTTGATAGGTGGTCCTTCAAAAGTCTTATGTTTTGGAAAGGTGAAGTGTCTATAGACAGTTCTGTTTGTTAAATAGATGTGTGATCAAACAAGTGTTTTGTGTGTATTGAGTAGGTGAGTGGATAATCAAACGTCTTCTATGCAGAGTGTATGGTCAGTATTGTATGTTAAGTAAGTGGTCTGTCAAATGTATTATGTGTCGGGAGGGGTGAGTGGTATATCAAGAGGACTATGTGTTGGGTAGGCGAGTAGTTAACCAAGTGTCTCACGTATTGAGTAGTTGAGGGTTTATCAAGAAGACTGCGTGTTTGGTAGTGGGATGGTCTTTCAAGTTATATCTGTAAAGTGTGTGGTTCTATGTTTGGGGAAGGTGGTTTGTTCTATCAATATGACTCTGTGTTGAGTATTTGTGTGTTTAATCAAACCTCAGTGTGTTTAGTAGGTGAGTAGTCAATCAAAAGTCTTGTATGTAGAGTGTGGTTAGTCTAGTATTTTAAGTAGGTGGTCAGTCAGATGTCTTATGTGTTGGGGAGGTGAGTGGCTTATCAAGAGAACTGTGTTTGTTGAGTAGGTGAGTGGTGGTGAATCATGAGTATTACGTATTGGTTAGGTAGGAGGTAATAAGGAATTATGTGTTTAGTAAGTAGGCAATCTAATTGCGTTGGGTAGGTGGTAAGTCTTGTATGTTAAGTAGGTTGTCTGTCAATAATTTTATGGGGTGGGAAGGTAGTTGGTCTGTAAAGATAACTGTGTGTTGGGTAAGTGGGTGGTCAATCAAGAGTCTTACTCATGGATAGGTAGGGTTATGGAGCTTGGTAGGTGTCTTGTACTTGTGTGTTGGATAGGTGGAATGACAACTAAAGCCTTATGTAGGTTGTCTATTAGGTGGTAAGTCTTGTATGTTAAGTAGGTAGTCTGTCAATAAGTTTATGTGTCGGTATGGTATGTGGTATATAAAGATAACTGTGTGTTTGGTATGTGGGTAGGAGAGTCTTACTACTGGATAGGAAGGGTATTAGTGCTAGGTAGGTAGTTTGTACATGTGCTTATGGATAGGTAGATGGACAATCAACAGTCTTATATGATGAATAGGTAGGTGATCTATCAAGAGTGCAGTGTGCAGTAGGTAGGTGGTGAGTCAAAAATCTTGTATTTACAGTTTGTGTGTGTGTGGTAAATCTTTTATGCTAAATAGGTAGTCTGTTAATAGTCTTATGTTTTGTGAATTTAGCTGGTCTATAAAGATAACTGAGTGTTGGGTAAGTGGGTGGTCAATCAAGAGTATTAATACTGGATAGGTAGGTGTATTAAGAATCATTGTGCTTGGTAGGTAGGTTGTGCATGTGTGTTGAATAGGTGGATGGACAATCAAAGGTCAAATGCAATGAAGAGTTAGGTGATATATCAGGGGTAGAGTGTGTATACTAGGTGGGAGGTTAGTCTAGAATCTTGTATTTAGAGTTTGATTTTGTGTGTGTGTGTGTGTGTGTGTGTGTGTGTGTGTGTGTGTGTGTGTGTGTGTGTGTGTGTGTGTGTGTGTGTGTGTGTGTGTGTGTGTGTGTGTGTGTGTGTGTGTGTGTGTGTGTGTGTGTGTGTGTGATATGTTGTATGTTAATTATGTGATCTTTTAATAGTCTCATGTGTTGAGAAGGTTGGTGGTCTATAAAGATAAATGTGTGTTGAATAAATCGGTGGTCAATGACAATGTGTTGAATTAAGGTCTCATTTAATGAATAAGTATGTGATCTATCAAGAGTGCAGAGTGCAGTGTGTTGTGTGGTCAGTCAATAGTCTCATGTGTTGGGAAAGTAAGGGGTCTATAAAAATAACGTTGTATTGGGTAAGTGGGTGGTCAATCAAGGGTCTTACTCCTGGATATGTAGGGTCATGCTGTTTGGTAGGTAGGTTGTATATGTATGTTGGATGGAAATTAAATGAAAACTACTTTATTGTTACTTTATGAGGCGAAGTTAGGGTTGTGAAGCCCTCTCTGCCACATAGAATAGGTGGATGAACAACCAAAGGTTTTGTGTAATGGATAGGTAGGTGATCTATCAGGGGTGCAGTGTGTTCAGTAAGTAGGTGGTATGTTGACAGAGTAGGTGGATGGTAAAATCAGGAGTTTTTATGTTAAGTATTTACCTGGTACATCAAAAGTCTTGCGTGTTGTTTAGGTAGGTAGTCTGGTAAGAGGGCTGATTGTTGAATATGTGGGTGATTAGTCAAAAGCCTTTTATATAGTGGTTGGTCTATGAAAAGTCTTACATAATGGGTTACTATGTGATCTAACAAGAGTGCTGTGTGTAGGGTAGGTGGATCGTCTATGTGTGTTGAGTATGATTGGGTCCCAGGGAGTTGTGTCTGTCAATTGTCTGAGTGAGTACGCTTAATTATGGTAGCCAAAAGCATCGCAAACCCTCTTCTTATCTATTAGAGTATTGAACTTTAGTTTTACAAAGATACAATACATAGGCTCTATTTCACACAAAAAAGTGTGTTTTAGTACCGACACATTACCACTACTTTTATTTCTATTATATCATACTAAGTACTAAACTGTTAGGAGGTTTAATAAAGCATTTGTTTGCAGGCAGTGGTGATAGTGACAACGGAAATGATACCGATAAAGCTAGGTAGAAAGCGCTCTTCGATCAGCTGACATTATGTTGTAAACTTAACTGATTATTTGTAAGTAGCAATAATAATTTAATGTTTAATCACTTAAAGCTGTAAAATAAAATCATCAATTAGAATCAAATCTATTAAGTATATTATAGTAAAACCCCAACGGATTGGTAACGAATATTTACAAGATAAATTCGAACATAATGCTCTTTTAGATGAGTTAAGTGAGCAAGGAAAGGGTTGACCTTGGAAAGAAGTCGAAACCATTGTAACCCCCTGTTTTACCTATGTGTACGTAGTTTTAGGAACGTACAGTCTAATTTCAGTAACACAAGTCTCGTTAGTAACAACAATATTTACAGGATCCATTTTAAAATACAAAGATATAGACACAAAAACCAGTTAAATACGCTTAAAATAACGAAAAAGTCAATATAATAATCGAGTATAAAATATTCGACTAAAATAATCGAATGAATATAATCGACTAGAATAATCGAATGGGTATAGTCGGTTAAGGTAATCGGATATAAGTTAATACTTAATCGACTAAATTAATCGAATGGAAATAATCGACTAAATAATCGAATGGGTATAGTCGACTAAGGTAATCTGATATAAGTTAATCGAATATAAATGGGTTAGGTTAGGTTAGGTTAGGAAATTTGGCGGGAAACATGGGCGCCGCCATCTTGGATGACGTCACAAAAAATTGGACCAATCAGAGCTCGGGGCTCAAAGGGGGCCCCTTCTACTATCGCGTTCAACACTATCTACCCTATGAGCTTGACTTTGACCAATTTCTTTCAAGGCATCACATTCCCCATTAGCCTCGACCACGTCAAGTTATTTGAGAAGAGGTCTGGGATCTCCATCAATGTGTACGCCTACGATGAAAAGTTCGTAGTGTACCCGCTGCTGGTCACGGATAGGGAGCAGCAGAAACACATCGACCTGCTATATATAAAGGACAAGAACAACGCCCACTACTGCCTAATTCGAGATCTCGCCAGATTAGCTGGCCGGCAAATTACAAAACACCGTCAAAGAACATGGATATGCCGTAGGTGTCTACAGCACTATGGAAGAGAAGATCTGCTAGCCTCACATATGGGATACTGCAACGACCAAGAAGCTGTTAGGATTGAAATGCCTAAACAGGGCAGCAAAATCAAGTTCGAGGAAGGGAATAGAACGATGAGAGTACCCTTCGCTGGATACGCCGACTTCGAATGCATGCTGACCGCCATTGAGACGGAGGAGGAGGAGGAGGAGGATGAAAGAATGGACGAGGATGGAGCAGCAAAATCATATACCAAGCAGTATCAGAAGCATGAGGCTGTAAGTTTCTGCTACTATATTGTCTACGCTGATGATCACTACGGAGAACCTGTGAAATACTTTGGATCCGATGCAGCACAAGTTTTTGTCGAGAGTCTGTTCAGAGAGTCGCAGAAAATTGCTCACCTATACTCTTCTGCAGCAGCCAAACCGATGGACCTAACTCCAGAAGATCTCACTACCATCGCCAACTCTACAATCTGCCATATTTGCGAGAAGCCTTTTACTGACCCGAAAGACTACAAAGTCAGAGACCACGACCATCTTACTGGAAAATTCAGAGGCATCGCTCACAACACCTGCAATCTCAAGTTCCACAAACCTAATTTTATTCCAATCTTCATCCACAACTTGAGCGGCTATGACACACATCTTTTCATAAAAATGTTCGGACTCAATGACGAAACTATTAGCGTCATCCCCAATAACGAGGAGCGATACATTTCCTACACCGTAGAGATTGAGGGAGGAGTAAAACTACGGTTCCTTGATTCTTGCCGCTTTATGATGTCCAGCCTCGACTCACTGGCAAAGAACTTAACGTCACCACAATTCCGCGAAACATCAAAATTCTACTCTGGAGAGAAACTACAACTACTCGTCAAGAAGGGTATCTACCCCTACGACCATATGGACTCCTTGGAAAAATATCAGCTCACCAACCTACCAGAAAAGAAGGACTTTTACAACAGGCTAAACAAGACGGATATCACAGATGCAGAACACGAACACGCTCAGACAGTATGGAACACATTCAAAATCTCCAACATGGAAGAATACACTCTCCTGTACAACCAGACGGACGTTCTGCTTTTGGCGGACATTATGGAGAACTTTAGAGACGTTTGTATGAACACCTACAAGCATGGTATTTCACCGCTCCCGGACTGGCATGGAGTGCAATGCTTAAAACTACAAGAGTTGAACTGGATCTGTTGACCGACAATGAAATGCGGCTGATGATCGCCCGAGGTATTCGAGGAGGAATGTCCCAGTGTTCCAACCGTTATGCAAAGGCAAACAACCCCTATATGGAGGATTATGACATGGACAGGCCTACTACTTACCTCACATATCTCGACGCCAATAATTTATATGGATGGGCTATGAGCCAGCCTATGCCTCATGCAGACTTTCTATGGGTGCACAATCCTGAAAACATCGACATCATGAGCATACCGGATGACGCTCCTAGAAGCTACATCTTCGAAGTGGATCTAGAGTACCCTCGAGAGTTGCACGACACCCATTCGGACTATCCATTGGCACCAGAGCA
The DNA here is from genome assembly GCA_035578905.1 of Stictocephala bisonia. Classification (NCBI taxonomy): domain Eukaryota; kingdom Metazoa; phylum Arthropoda; class Insecta; order Hemiptera; family Membracidae; genus Stictocephala; species Stictocephala bisonia. Next base: position 67,649 of record JAQJVL010002439.1, read on the forward strand.
GCGCATTCCTCCAGGCTCCAAGAACATGAAACTCCTACTCACTCTCTTCAACAAGGAGAAATATGTTATTCACTACCGAAACCTAAAACAGTACATCTCCCTTGGCATGCGGGTGAAGAAAATCCATAGAGCTGTCAGCTTTATGCAAAGTACTTGGCTAAAGGCTTACATCGATTTAAACACCAACATGAGAATAAGAGCAACAAACGAATTTGAGAAAGACTTCTATAAGCTGATGAACAACTCAGTCTTCGGTAAAACTATGGAAAACATACTAAACAGAGTGGATATCCGCCTCGCCACCAAGGAAACACAAGCTGATAAGTGGATGGCGCAAGCCTAATTTCAAGAGCCGTACCATATTCACAGAACACCTGGCTGCAGTCCATATGAGTAAGACACGTCTGTTCTTCAATAAGGCTATATACGTTGGCATGAGCATCCTGGACGTTTCTAAGTTGTTGATGTATGAGTTTCACTACAATGTGATCAAGAAGAAATATGGTGAAAAAGCGCAACTCCAGTATACGGACACAGACTCGCTTACATATATGATTGAAACAGTTGACTGGTATAAAGACATGAAGGAGATGATTCATCTATTCGACACCAGCGATTACTCCGACCCCAACCGTTTTGACATTCCAAGAGTTAATAAAAAAGTGTTGGGTGTGATGAAGGATGAGCTTAGCGGACGTATAATGTTTGAGTACTTGGGACTACGCTCTAAAATGTACGCTAGCCGGTCTAAAAACGGAGAAGCTAAAAAGGCAAAAGGAGTCAAAAAATCTGTAGTAAAGAATGAACTAGAGTTTTCTGACTATAAGGAGTGCCTCGATAAATTCTGTCTCCTCTACAGTACTGTGGATGTTACGTTGGATGACGCTTTGGAGAGAAATGAAAAGTATAAATCCTGCCAAGTGAATAGAAAAATGAATCTAATTAGGAGTCGCCGCCATGAACTGTACAGCATAGAGCAAAATAAAATAGCGCTTTCAGCCTACGATGATAAGCGTTTCATTTTGGAAGGAGGAATAAAGACCCTGCCATGGGGACATTATTCCATCGATGATTGACCGAGCCGTCTTAGACGCGCTGATGGTGGAGTAAGGAGACGGGTGGGAGCACAAGAGTGCAGGAGGTAGCAAATAGAAGAAGGTCGGCTACCACTTTCCGCAGCGGGTAGGGGCTGCGGAATCCCGTAAAAGCAATGACCGAAATGTATTGACTGTTTCGGAGAATATCCTCGGGATGTTCCGGAGATTGTCGGGAACCTTCGGCAATCGTCGAGGTCCTGTGTAAGCAGACCGGTCGGCGATCAGTTGTCGACGAGCCTTCGAGCGGCAAGTACTATTCTCTCCTGACTCTCTGATTCCTGTCTGCGCAGAACTTCTCTGTTGGTGAGTATTTGGATATCATCATGTACGGAGAATACAACGCTACTACTGAACAAGCACCCATCCTGGACGGTGACTGCAACCCGGTCGTCAAGCAGGATCCGTGGGAACTCTACAAGGACTTTATGTGTCTAGAACATGATGTTAGTCAAAGATGGCGTGCTCAACCACGTGATGAATTCGAAATTCAATGGTACGAAGAGGACATGAAGTTTATGCGTGAAGAAAACCCGATAATTAGGCAGCATTGGGAGTCGATAAATTCTGAACAGAAATATCTCCAGGCATACCTGGACACTGTGGATTGGATGGACCTGAAGAATTTTGTACGTGGAATCCATTACAAAAGGGAATGTCGTAAGAGAAAACTTGCAGATGTAGAAATGGAAAAGCACATAGCGCAAGAAAACAGAAAACAGGAAAACAGAAAAACAGGAAAACAGAAAAACAGAAAAACAGGAAAACAGGAAAACAAGAAAACAGGAAAACAGAAAAACCGGAAAACAGAAAAACATGGAAACAGAAAATAACCTAAGGGGATTCCGTAAGAAGATGAATGGGAGCACAAGAGTGCAGGAGGTAGCAAATAGAAGAAGAAGGTCGGCTACCACTTTCCGCAGCGTGGAGGGGCTGTGGAATCCCTTAAAAACCAATAAATATTTTGGTTTACAAAAATCTTAATCGGTTATGAATTGGACACAATTCAATCCAGTTATGAATGTGAGAGAAACCATCGCCAAAGAGCTACACGCTCCAGCCAGAAGAACATTTCCCACCAGACCTGTAAACCCGGGTGTTATTAACCCACGTTATTAACCCACTGAGTCTCAGAGAAACCACTGAGGATGCCACATCACAGTATGGGCGAAACGTCTGGTCATCTTGTAAATATTGTAGATAGTACCTTGACGCGGTTGTCACCGGAAACTGTAGATTCCCTAGTTAAGTGAATGCTACGAGTATTTTATATGCAGATGATACTACCTTCTTTAATATTGGCGACAGTTTAGAGTCTCTAAAAATCTTATCTGAAAATACAATGAAAGGAGCTTCATTTTGGTTTAAATCAAATGGTTTCCTCCTGAATGAGCCAAAAACATAAAACATAATATTTAGCTTAAAACTGGATTACAATAATACATTTGATATGACTCGGTAGTTTCTATAAAGTTCTTAGGGGTATATTTTGATCATCATTTAACTTGGGGACCACACATTGATTACATTTCAACCAAATTATCTAGTCATTTACCTTTTACGACGGTTATCCCTTTGTATTCCTGAATATTATGTACGTACCACTTATTTTGCATATTTTCAGTCACTACTGAGATATGGCCTGATCTTATAGGGAAATTGTGGTAAAATAAAAAGTATTTTAGTGTTACAAAAAAAGCTGTCAGAGTAATCTCAAAAGCTGGCATCTGAGATCATTGTAAACCTCTGTTTGTTAACAAGGAATTTTAAACTGTAATTAGCCTGATATTTTTAATTACATATAAAGTGAGATTATTTATGATCTCACTTTATATATAATGAAAAACCTACATTTATTAAATTTTACTAGTAATGTTCACAATTATAATACCTTTAATAAAGACAAAACAACTATTAATTTTCATAGGCTTAGTAAATCAATGAACAGCCACATAGATATTTCATTAAAGATTTACAATAAGCTTGGGCATCTTATTCACAGATATTCAGAGAAACTATTCAAACTAAAATTTTACAGTTGGCTCCTGGTATCTCCATTTTATTCACTATAGGAATTTTTTGATTCAAATTTCGAATTTTAAATTGTTACATTTAGTTGTTTTGTCTTAAGTTCAATTTTATTATGTTTAAATTATTATTATTGTTATTATTTTTTTTTAAATTTACTAAAATTGTTAAGTATGTATTTCGTTAATTGTTAAAATGTTTTTAATTCAGTGTTTAAAATTGTTATGTTTTTGTTGGCTTATTGATTGTTACATTTTTGTTGACTATTTATATTAACTTCTTAAATCAAATAGGCCAACACTATCCTGTTTTGTGGGTTTCAGGTTTTAGTTAAATGATCAACTAAAATAGTTCAATAGACACAAACCTCCTCAGACTTATTTTAATCAGTTTTTTCTTCTTCTTTTTATTGTTGATGTTTTCCTGATTGTTATTGTTATATTTATTTTATGTGTTAGTTTTAGATAAGTACACCCAAACTCTTGTACTTTTGACTTGGCCTTCTGGCAGCAATCTGACGTTGTCAATACTTGTTTAAGTTTTATGGCAATAAACATGATTTGATTTGAATGTAGGTGTTGAAGTAGGCCTGACACGTAAAAGAAACATGAGAAACAGCAGAGCTCCAGTGTATTGTTGTTAGAGGATTGCAAGGCTCTCCTTAGGAGGACGTGCTTCCATCTCAGGAGTAGGAGGAGAGATGATGGAATAACTTTAAGTTCATTGAAAATTCTAATAATGAGACCAGAGCTGCTTGGTCAGTTGTAAAAACAGAACTGGGAGCCGAACGAAAATCATCAATACAATTACAACCTTTGTTAATAAACGATAAAATAATTAGCAGTACAGCAGGAACAGTACAGTTTTGTAACGATCATTATTTTGTTGTTGCAATTTTTAGAGTTCAAGGACCTTATTACACACTCTAACAACCAATCAACTACAATCTAAAAAAGAGGAAAATTTTCAGTTTTCATTGGTAACTGTAAAGCACATTCTGAAAATAATTAATAAAATAAAAAATACTAAGCCCACTGGATGGGATAATATTCCAATTTCCTTATTCAAACGACTAAAGCATTGAATAGATCATCCTTTGTGCAATTTAATAAATATGTCTTTTCTGAAAGGAGTTTCCAGGCTTGTTAAAGCTAGCAATTATTACACCTGTCTATAAGTATGTAGAAAACTTCTAAGTAACTATTGTAATATGTCTATCCTCAGCTCTGTGAGTATAATGTTTGAATATGCAGCTAATAACCAGTTTAAAGAATTCTTGTTCAAGTGTTCTACCAATCCTTGTAGTCTCTCAGTTTGACTTTCATCAAGGTCACAATCTTGAAATTATGGTGGCAACTTATGTGAAGGATGTTGTTAGTGCATTCGATGGGTCACAGAAGGTCGCTGTTGTCTTTTGTGATCTATCATGCATTTGATTCAGTAAATTATTAAAATGTGTGTGTGTGTTTGTGTGTGTATGTGTGTGTGTGTGTACCACCGTACGTGTATGGGTGGGCGGGTGGGTTAGTACTACCGTACGTGTATGGGTTAGCTTAGGTTGGGTGTTCTGTATTGACCCGGTATATACACCACTGTACGTGTCGGTGCGGGTGGGTGGGTCAGTACCATTGTACGTGTAGGGGCGGGTGGGTGGATCAGTACCAATGTACGTGTAGGGACGGGTGGGTAGATCATTACCACTATACGTGTAGGGGCGGGTGGGTGGGTTA